>JAAGKR010008110.1:8517-21017 GCA_011419295.1 Clarias macrocephalus | reverse complement strand
TGTGTGTGTGTGTGTTGTGTGATGAAACTTCACACTTTCGTCAAACAGGTGCCATCATTAAAATAGTGGTGGTGTTTATTACAATGAGCTGACAGTGGTGTGTGTGTGTGTGTGTGTGTGTGTGTGTGTGTGTGTGTGTGTCAGGTGATACCACCATACATGCCTACAGCGTCCACAGTTAAAGGTCAAACGGATAGAGAGACAGATTAGGGAAGTGTCTCCAGTGTGTGGTTCTGCCTCGCCTTATCTTACCTCGCCTCGCCTCACCTCGCATTGCCTCACCTCTTACCGTGTGTGCGTGCCGTGATATTGTGATTTAATATTAGCAAAGCGTCATGGCGTGTGTGTGTGTGTGTGTGCGCGTGTGCGCGTGTGTGTGAGAGACTAGGGACGGGAATCTCCAGGGTTCACCCGATACGATATTATCACGATACTTTGGTGCCGATTCAGTTTGTATTGTGATTCTATAAGTATCACGGTTTTATAAAACATCCTGATTAGATATAATTAGTTTTTTAAATTGTGCTGCACAGGTGATCAGTTTGTGAGATCCACCTGTAGGATTACAGTGGAACTGCAACGTTTTACAAACGTACTGTATATAAATAAAAAGTAAAAAAAGAAATTAAAAAAATTCATTTCTGCAGTCATACACGCATCCGACTAATATACCCCTAACCGATTCCTCTGCACGCTCGGTGCGCTTAGGTGTTCCAGCGCTAGCATTAGCATTCATTAGCAAACGCATGGTGTTGCCTGGCTGCTCTATAATGAGTGTAAGGCATTTATATTTACTGCTCTCAGTGTTTTCAATTGACTCTCGTCTCCCTCGCGCTCTATCAAAGGCTTGCTTTGGCCTTGGCCTGGAAATCCGTCTCTCCTCGCTCATCCACCTCACGTTCCACATTCCACCACCTACACACACACACACACACACACACACACACGCACATTCATACACTAAACCAACCATGGGGCCCCAGCAACAAGCTCCATTAAGAAAACAATACAAGGTTCCAACAGGCCCTTCAGCTCCTGCGCTTGTTTTTGAAAAAGCCTCGAGTCTGTAATGAAGTCGGAAAACTCGAGTACCCTGTTTGCGCTGCCTCCTTTGAGGGGTGCCAGTAGGTCCAAAGTGTCAAAACAGGTCCAGCCTTTTGGTCTGGCCGTAGCATGTGTGTGCTGATGATGCTGTTTGACCCCCCCCCCCTCTCTCCCTCTCTTTCTTCCTTCTTCTCGTCTTTTCGATTGAAACCCTCACCATCACACAGGAGGAGGAGGAGGAGGAGGAGGAGGAGGAGATGGCTGACGCTAATCAGTGCCACTTGTTTACAAAGTAGTTTTCAGGTGCTCGGCTAAAACTGGAACGGGAGCGTCGCTGTCTGTCCCTGATCACGGTCTCGACTACGGCGTGTCCCATTTATTGTAATTTGGAGACGATTTGCACTTGAGGTGTGTTATTTAAAGGGTGTAGTCCTGCACCAGTTAATGTGTTTACATGCAGACTAATAATACATTAATAATCTAATCTGAGACTTGCTCATGGAAACAGCGTCCTGAAACACTCATTTTAATACGCGGGTATAATAATTGAGTTGTTTTTATACGGCTGTGGATTTCAGCGCTATGAAGTCTGTAAACTCATAACACGATGTGGAGGAAGTGAAGCCTCCAGGTGTCTGATATCTTTCAGCTCAGAATCTGGACAGATCGCGGCAGGACAGCGGTGTGTGTGTGTGTGTGTGCACGCGTCACCGTATCCAAACTCCCGAATTAGCCTGAGCCTGTAGGTCTGCCTGCAGAGTTTTCCGCTGTACTCCAGCTCAGTCCATGGAAATAGGATTAAAGTTCGAGCTCACAGGGCTGAAGCGGAGCGCCGTCTCATCGCACACTGTATCCTGTGTCAGTTCTCAACACGCCTCAAGTGCTGGCGTAATGACAGACCTGCTGATATAAATGACTTTCAGTGTGACACTGTTAGGTTTAAAACCATTAATAGTTACAGTGCGTTTATTTATTCACATGAGTTCTGGCTAAAAAAATTTTTTTAAAAAGACCAAAGAATTAAATGTACAGGACAGAATGATGTCATTTCCTACAGTGTAAAAAAAATATAAATAAAAAATCTGGGAAGGAGCTCAAAGTTTGAAAAAGACTATGGTGAGGAATTCCAGGTTGACAGAGGGGTGAATAGGGGGGGTGGGGGGGTGTAGGGGGGGTGTTCTTGTCGGGGGAATTACAACAAGTGACCAGTAAGAACAGTAAGTAAGAAAGGAGGCTATGTAAAGGAAGTAAAGAAAAGTGAGTTACAGAAGGGTATGACAGTAAAATATAAGTATGAATGAGTACAAAAGTCAGGGTGGGGGGGGGGGGGGATTAGTCAGGGTGGGGGGGGGGGGGAGTCGCAGGGTTCCTGTGTGATTAGCTTATTGGTCCGGGCTCGGTGTAATGGTGGAGGAGACCACACCCCTGATCTGGAACACCGAATAATCACCTCTCCTGTTTGGGAAACACAACACCGTCGCACTAACACACTGAAGTGCTTTATGACATCACACACACACACATACACACATACACACAGTGCGAGTGTCACATGACGATCTCTTTACATTCTCTCCTTACATGCGGTGTTTATTGGGGCAGACTCTGGGTCCTTCATGGACATGGACCAGGTTCAGGTGGTGTGCGTGTGTGTGTGTGTGTGTGCGTGCGTGCGTGTGTGTGTGTGCGTGCGCGTGTGTGTGTACGTGCGCGTGTGTGTGTGCGTGCGCGTGTGTGTGTGCGTGCGTGCGTGCGTGCGTGCGCGTGTGTGTGTGTGTGTGTGTGTGTGTGTGCGTGCGCGTGTGTGTGTGTGTGTGTTACAGCAGTAAGGAGAAATCCTGACTCACAGCAGTTACTTTCACCGACAGACCCCTCACACTTTTACAGCTGTTGCGTTCGGGTTCTGGTTCTGTTTAGTTTCCTTTGATCTTTTAAAGGGAACAGCTGGACTTATTATCAGACCTCGTGTTCTTCTTTATGGAATACGAGCAGAAAAATCTAAAGTGCACTTCTTTATCCGAAATCATCTCATATTATGTGAAACGTGTGTCTCACTCTCTCACACACTCCTGATGTTGTTCAGCCCGGCTCCGGCTGTTCCCCGACCCGTTAACGACTCTCCTGGACCTGCTCCTCGACGCCTGGCTTTTCTTTGGTACAGAGTGTGTGTGTCTCTCGCCCTGAGGGACGCTGTGTCACTCGACTCGTCCACAATCAATCCGACGACGCGAGGAGGACGCTGTAAATCTCCCTGACGTCCTGCTGCTCTGCCTCCAAACACAAACACACTAAGGACGCCTGCACGTCTTTGTCCAGGGTCGAGTGTGTGTGTGTGTGTGTGTGTGTGTGTGTGCGTGTGTGTGTGCGTGTGAATAACAGTTTGTTTGAAACGGAGACGCTTTTGTAGACGTTTGTAGACTGAGGCAGCCTTCATGCCACTGATTACGGAGTGCTGGCGTGCTCGGGCATGTTCTGGCTCTGAACTCCTTCCAGAATCACAGTAAAGCAGGATTAGCGCGCGGTAGCTGTGGCGCGCGGGCGCTAACCTGGTGTTTGCTTAGCGCCTGTAAACCGAGCGCTGCTTTTCATGGGTTTTACAGAACACCTGAATCATTCCCAGGGTTCAATTTTGAACGTTTTGTTCGTGTAGCAGGTTGAACAACAGACAGCTTTACAGAAATCTGAGTCTAGCTCTTACCGTGCTGTGAAAAAGTATATGCACCCTTACTTACACACTAGAGGTTCAAATAAAAATTTTATGTATGACCAACCTGAATAAACACAACACATGATAAGAGGAAAAAGTTTTACCACCATTAAACTGGCCTTGTGTGAAAAAGTAATTGCACCCTCAGTTACTATAACGCAATTGAAATCTCATACAGCTTACTGGGCCGCAATCGAGGGAGTTAGAGTTCTTGATGATCAGCCTGGAAAGACTCACGACACCGCTCAAAGCTCAGGGTTGTCAGCAAACCACAGCGAGAGCCATTATCTACAAAAGGAGAGGAAACGTAGAACACAGAAGCAACTAGTCTACCAAAGTTCCTCGATAAGGAACAGAGCCAAGACGAACATCTAAAGAGCTACTGCAGATCCTGCTCGTCTCGGATAAGGTCAGCGTCTATGAGTCATGAGAACATAAAGTACGATTCAACACCGTGAGGTCCTCCGTTAATCTGTTGTGGGATGATGTTCTGTAGACCAACGAGTCAGAATGGATCCTGGGACTTCTGGAACCCTGCACTCTGCATTCTGGACCAACAGTGAAACATGGTGGTGGTAGCGTGCTGGCGTGAGGATGCCTTGCCCCGTCATGGCCTGGGGGACTGGATGTGAGTGATGGAGCCGTGAGGTCTGTTTTCTCCTGAAAAAATCCTGCAGGAGAACCTCAGCACAACAAGCTGATGCACACGAGCAGGTCCACCTCTAAATGACTCCGAAGAAACAAAGTGAGGTTTTAGAGCAGCCAAGTCAGAGTCCTGAGGAGCGGAGTCCAACTTCTCTACGGTGATGTGTAGGACTCGACGCAGTGATCTTCATTGACGATTATGTTTGCGCCGTGTGTGTGTGTGTGTGTGTGTGTGTGTGTGTGTGTGTGTGTGTGTGTGTGTGTGTGTGAAGCGTTCGTGTGCAAAACGCTTTCGCTGCCTTCTTAACTCGTGCCATATTGTATAACTGATTGCCAGAATAAGCTTGGTGGGTGTGAGAGGTTGATGGATAGTGGGTGTTTTGAGATTTCAGTTTTGTGTGTGTTTGTTTCTGTGTGTGTGTAAGTGTGTGTGTGGGAGGGATGGAGGCAGTAATCCTGGCTTTTGTGTGTTTTATCACTTCCTCCCTCGCTCTCTCACACCTCCATTGGAGTGATGATGCAGTTAAGTGGCGCCGCTGTGGGTTGAGGTGCTTGTGTGTGTGTGTGTGTGTGTGTGTGTGTGTGTGTGTGTGTGTGTGTGTGATTTCAGTAATAAGCTGAATTGCATGCCAGCTGCCTGCTTCCTCATTAGGCCAAGTCTGGCTCCAGGGATTCGGGGTCATGGGGTGACCAGCACCCACAAATCTAACAAAGACTTGCGCATGCATGAGGCGGCCTGTCTGCGGCGGCGTTAAATTAAAAAGAGCACACACACGCACACACACGCGCACACACGCACACACATGCACACGCACACACACACACACACACACACATGCACACACAAGATCTAAAGCCAGTCGTGTAGTTTCTGCTTCCTTTCTGTTTTGTTCCCTCTTTGTTTTGTGGTTCGTGTGTAATACTAGATGAGATTGTTGAGATTAGAATTAAACACCGTCTTCACTTTTTGTTTTTTGTTTTTTTAACTGCAGTTGCTGCACAATTTGTAATCGATTAACACCTTGCAAGTTTTCTAGGGTTTATAGATTCCGCTGGGTTTTAACTTGGAATTACGTCATTCAGTTATAGACTTCCTGCTGAGCTTCTCAAACAGATAAACACACACGCAGTCCAGTTTTGAAGTGAAGCTCAGACTCGTGATCCTTGGGGGAAGTCCTGTAGACGTGCAGACGGATCAGCGGCATCGCAGCTGCATACTGTACGCGTCAGGCTGGACGAGGCGAGGAGCGGGTCAGGATGGAACCGTGGTCTGCAGCTCGGTACCTAACCCTCACCTACACTCTATACGCGTCACAGAGGAAACCAGTTTACCCACAGATCATCAGATGGGTTTTGTAACTCGTGCGTCTGCGTAATTGTTTAATTGAAACGTCTAGACGTCTAACGAGAATTCTCACACACGCCGTCTGATGAGAGACGGAGAGTGACCTCCTCATTACAGTGCTCAGGGCTGAAGATTTAGCAAGGTGTAGCTTTTTATCGCTCTAAAGCTAATACTCCTGTATGTACAGTGAAGTGAAAAAGTATTTGCTCCCATCCTGATTTTTTATTTATTTATTTATTTTGCATGCTTGTCACAGATTTTAAATGATGGTTTCATTTACAGTAATAGGGGGAAAAAAGCTGTCCAAACCTGCCTGGTCCTATGTGAAAAAAGTAATTGCCCCCCCACCTAATAACTGGTTGTGCCACCCTTGGCTTTAACAACTGCAGTCGAGCGTTTGTGATGACTGGCACCGAGTCTTTCACATCGCTGTGGAGGAATTTTGGCCCGCTCTTCACAGAATTGTTTTAATTCCGCCACAGTGGAGGATTTTCCAGCATGAACGGCCTGTTTTTATTTTATCTTGTATTTACTCGGGTTATCTTTGTGTAATATTAAAATTAGTTTGATGATATGAATTATTTACGTGTGACAAACGTGCAAAAAAACAGGAAGGCGAAATCTTGAATTTCTGAAAATTGTTTTTTAAACAAATCACAACCTTTATTTAACTCCAGTGTTTGAGCAGCAGAGCGCGCAGGAGCTAAACGTCTTGTCGACGTTCTGCCATACCGAGTCCATCTCCATAACTCTTATTGTGTGTTATTTATATAAACTTTATTAGTTCTAGCTATGCTGTGTGTGTGTGTGTGTGTGTGTGTGTGTGTGTGTGTGTGTGTGTGTGTGTGTGTGTGTGTGGGTCACGGCCATGAGCGACGGCAGGCATGTGGAGTGTTTAACGTCTCAGGCCGTTTTTGATTGTTGGTTTGAAAGCGAGTTGAGGGATTTGGGTTGGAACGCTACGAATGTGTCCTCACACACACACACACACACACACACACACACACACACACTGAATCACAGACGTCACAAAAACCCACAAACACTGCCATGACAGCTGCCAGGGTCTTCAGTCTCTAGATGTGTGTGTGTGTGTATTTATGAGTTTCTTGCTCAGATCTTCTACGTGTGTGTGTGTGTGTGTGTGTGTGTGTGAGAGACAGGTGCTTGGCTGAGCTCCGTGACTGGCGCCTGTGGTCAGATATTTCCCCTTGGCCTGATTCCACATGCCCTCCCATTCCATAACTCTTCCTGACATTGACTTTTCCCTTCTGTAAACTCCCGACACGCAGTCGGAAACCTGACGCACACGTGTTGCCCGAGCTCGTTTCAGCCGGATCTGGTTTCCGTCACCGTGCCTTTTTGATCTGGAAACACGGTGCTGTTATTATTATTATTAGTAGTAGCAGAGATCTCTCCTCCGCCGTGCCGTGTGTGTGCTGGAGCCGCCAGTGAGCTGGACCGGTCTGCCCAAACACTCGGAGCCACGCCTCCTGTCTGACAGGGATACACACCTACGTGTGTGTGTGTGTGTGTGTGTGTGTGTGTGTGTGTGTGTGTGTGTGTGTTACTGATCTGTGTGCAAAAGCAAAATATAATCCCAGCTCACGGTGAGTGCTGAGGCTGACTTTATTATATTTTAATATTTATTTATTATGTTTAAATGCGTCCTCTCCCTCGGTGTGTTCCGCAATCGCCTTTCAATTGTACAAATGTTTACTTTTCGGGCTCATAATGAAGGCCTGCTGTTCTGACAAACACACACACACACACACACACACACACACACACACACACACACACACACACACACACACACACGGTTCACTGCATGCATGGCATTCCTGACAGCAGGAGCTCAGCGCTTTGACACGGCAAATGCTGCAAAGCGCAGGATGATTGGAATAGCAGGTATTAGAGCTCACCGCTGCGTCCCGAATCGCCTGTCAGCCTGTCACCGCCTGTTCCCCCAAAAATGTTTTATCTATTCATAGCAGCCACACTGTTTCCCACCAGCAAACAAAACAGGAGATCTATTTAGGGACGTGACATTTGAGTATGGTGTCTAATCACGTTATAATGTGGCTAAGAGAATCGTACGAGCCGGAGGCCCGAAACTCCGGCTGCTCGCGGTGAGGACGGGATCAGGGCTTCATCGTTACGCATGACGCAATTAAAAATATTCCTACGGCCGATGAAAACCCTTCGAACACTTTATCATCAACCTTCATTAAAGATAAACATTGCAGATTTTTCTTCTCCGCTACAGTCCGCCGCCCTCTTGCACGCTTTATTTCATCC
The DNA here is from genome assembly GCA_011419295.1 of Clarias macrocephalus. Classification (NCBI taxonomy): domain Eukaryota; kingdom Metazoa; phylum Chordata; class Actinopteri; order Siluriformes; family Clariidae; genus Clarias; species Clarias macrocephalus. The sequence continues at coordinate 12,975 of JAAGKR010008110.1, read as the reverse complement.
CGGATTTGCACTCTTGCACAATTCCTCTTGACTATTGAGTGTGAGCTCCTCCCCTGCTCTACAGGTTGCCGAAGGTTTCTTAAAACTAATTATTCATTAACACACAAAAAAAAAAAAGTCACGTAACATCGTGTCCCGTCACCCCCCCCCCCCCCCTGTTCAGTTCCCGTGACTTTAACCGTTGCAGTGAGCAGATAAAGGCCTCGTGTCAGCCATCGCGCGGCTTCGAGAGAAGAGCTGAAGATCAAACAAACCTTTTGGCCTGCGCACACTGAATTCTTTCAGAGTCCCTACGGGCTTGACGTCTCTTGCATGCTAGATTGAAAAAAATCTCTCTGTAGCGATAAGAGAAGCTGGCTATCTCTGGCTAGCCTCCAGTCGGAGCGCCGAGTCTCATGACCCGCCGCTGATCCGCCAATCGGCCTTTTTTTCCCACGTTTGTTCACCCAGTGAGAGATTTGTTCTGCAGAGAGAACGAGCAATGCTGCGTTTACACTCGCAGGCTTTCCACAGTCGGTAGCTGATCATAAGGTTTGTGCAAAAATCTAACTTTTATTTTTCTTTTCCTTCTCACGGTTTGTGCACTTTTGTTGGTGAGATCGGGTCATGGCATCCCGCCCGAAAGACGCCATGTTCTGAGCGTTAATAAAACCGGTTCTGTTCAGGCGAGTAACTCGGATTTCCCTGCATACTTCTGAGGAGAAAGAAAGTCCAGCCTTATTGCTGGTTAATGCTTCACTCACTGCACACCCATAAACTCCCTCCTTCCTGCCGTTAGACGGGTCTTTGAGCATCAGGTTATTACCTTGTTAAAGGTTTATCAGCATGGTGTCCAGACCCACGGGGCTCGAGAGAAGGACATGGCTGATATCGAGACGTGAATGTTATCTGCTGCTGTAGACTTCAAACACAGCGGTGTGCAGGGAGACAGGAGGGATATAAACCTGGGACGTTGTCCAAAGGTTGTCCCTGTCTGCAGTGCGGGCGAAGCCCCCGCGACCTTCACACAGAAGGGGTCAGCGCTCGTTCCCTGATCCGGGCTCGTCCCTTTAGATCCGGAGAAAGCTCAGCATTTCTCTGATCAAGCCGTTACAGAGAGATGAGGCTTCTCAGACGTGCGAACTAAAACGTCTGAACTTTCGTCCATCCATCATTATTCCGAGAATATCCGTGCCTCAGTGAGTTATTCTGAATTATCATTGTTTTCAAAGTCTCTCCAGTTTAAATGTCGTATTGTTCTCTGGTCTGAACCGGTCCCCACTACGCGACCTCAGAGAATCCCCCTGTGATCTCGGGACACAGTTGTGGCCATTGTCCTCGCCTAATGATCACATCCCTCTCTTCCTCTCGCCGTCCGTCGCTCTGCTGCTTTAAAGGCTTTATAGAGTTAGAAAACGGGTGCACTAAACAGGAAATAACTTCCAGGTCAGTGAGCGTGAGGTGAAGGGTCACTTCTGGGTCAGTCAAACCATAAATTGTTTGACCCTTTGCTTCTCCGTTGCCCTTTGATGATTGGTGTGTTTGTTTGTACACTCTGTCTGCACTCTTTAAGGAGGAGTGCAGTTCTTTAAAAAGAAAGTACATTCGCTTACTTTGCTTAATCTTCGAGACCCAAAATATCTTGCATGAGGATGGGGGTGTTTCGTCAGAAGTAGAGGGGCTTGTTGTTCCCGGGGATGAAGTGCCACACGTTCATCCGTGTGCTGGGACAGCTGGTTGGAGAGACAGCTTCAGCTCAAGCTGCTTTGACCACATTGTCTATGTTCTGGCTCTCCTGGGGACTTGTCAAAAAATCCTGACCCACCCCCTTGCCTTTTTATTATTATTTTTTTTATGTTTCTGTCTGCTGACCTGTCAGCTGCTCTGGAACAGCTCTTAGGGGGCCGCTCTTTGGGGACCTTCTTGCACTGGACCTCTGTTGGATCACTGCGTGCCTGGGGGACTCCAGGGACACTCCCTCTTTTGTTCCCCTGTAAATAAGATCAGAGTTTTATTCCCTATGCTCTCGTGTAGGAAAATTCTCCTGGGGGTGTCACGGGGCTCGGCTGAGCTATCGATCATCGCCCCAACCCGACACCGGAAGCTGTTCTCCACTTTCCTCAAAGACTGCCAGGCTTTTATGGTGACCCAAGTGACTCCTAAAAGGCTGGAAGGCTCAGTGGTGTTGGAGTCTTTGGAGAGCGGATATTAAAGAACAAAAACACCGTTCCTAAGCGGCCACTCTTTTATTATCTGTAGCAGCTACTCCATTGATGACCCGCTGAAAGTCGTACGCTTTTGATTCACAGCATCGGGTTTAACGAGGGTATCTCATGCACCCACACTGCCTGGTATTATCTCTCCCACTCTTTGGGGAAGGCTTGTAGACGTTCACTCGTTCTACCAGAGCGTTAGTCAGCTCAGGCGCTGGTGTCGGGATGTCGAGCAGACACCAGTTCACCCAGTTCATCCCAAAGCTGTTGAGCAGGTGTGAGTCCGGTCAGGATCACACAACACGAGCGACGTGGCTGAAGCTCTGGCTGACGGTGCCGACCCGCACGCACACTCGGCTGCTTTGGCAGGCTTGTGCTTCATTGAGAGTTTTCTGTACCGTTACGTCTGGCTGCTCTTCATGAATGCACAAATACTCAGAGTTTGAGGCGTACAGACCAACTTTTCACTCGTGGAAGTGCGTGTTATTACTCGACACTTATTAAATGTATTTATGCTGGCGGATTGCTTAGCTGTGCTGGCTGACCAGCAGTTTAATGCGCTTTATCTGCAGTTTAGTCAGCTTCTCTCCGGCACAGCAGCAGCACGGAGTGGCGGAGTGGCGGAGACTCTCTGCCAGGCAACGTTCCTTCTATTTTTAACCATAACGCTGTGGTTTAGAGTTCTACACTACGCTGAAGCTGCTCATGGGTTTAAACAACAACTAAATGTGTTTCGGATAGAAAGCGACGGCGCCTTGCTCTTGTATTTTGCTTTTTTTTTTTTTTTTTAAACGTGAAGAAATTTGGAGAAAATTGGTCCTCAGTGATTTGTTCAGCAGGTGTGTGTGTGTGTGTGTGTGTGTGTGTGTGTGTGTGTGTGTGTGTGTGTGTGTGTGAGACTTTGTTTCTCTTTCTAAAGCATTGTTTTTAGCTGTGACGAAAAGACATTTTGGACCACCACCATGTGGGTGCGCGCACACACACACACACTTCATCACAAGTGCTGCATGGTTTTGCCACTCAGCTTTTTATTATGCTTAAATAATAAAATCTGGCTGGAGATTCGCCGTATAAGGCGTTTTTTTCCTGAATTGCCTCGCACTTACCTCTCCAAAGTGCCTTTCAGAAAGCTGTTCATAAGGACGCCTCAATCCCATCTGCCCTGGAGTGGTCAGAATTAGCGCTGACACCCAAAATATTTCACACCTTGACTGTAAAACTCGTCCTGACTACCCGTCTTTCTGCCATCTGGACTTTCTCTAGAATTATTGGAAAGGATTTATAGCGCGCCGCGGTTTAGGGTTCACACTCCGCCTTAACATTTCACAAGCTACAGTACGCAGGCCAAACGCCGTTACCGCTACCTGCACGCGCGAGCGGGTGCACAGGTGAGGATCCGGGTGTCGTTCAGCTTTGTGGCGAAAGCGATCTTCTCGTTGATTAGAGGGAGGCGTGGTGGAGGTTATCTTACGGGAATTAGCGGGAGAGGAGATGATAAGGAAAGCCCGACTGTGGCCCATAAAACGTGATAATCTGTGATTTTACGGCCCCTTCGCGGTTTCGTACCAGCTGTTATCAGTGACGGGCGTGTTTGTGGATGCGTTAAATAAAACATGCTTTTATTAAAGTGTAACTTGCTATGCTCAATCTGAGATTCATTCAGTTGGACTGAGGTCGATGTTTCTCGGTTCCTCAGGAGTATCAGATCTCGCCAGGTTCTACTCCGGTCCACCCACCCTGGAAGGAAGATGATGACAGGTGATGTTCTCCCAGTCTGTTCGTATGTTGTAGTAAGCAGCTGTGGTAGCGGTCTCCAGTGTCCTCAAGGCTGGAGATGCATTTAAAGTTAAGTTAAGCCTTTATTTTGTCACATATACATTATGGCACAGTGAAATTCCTTCTTCGCATATCCCAGATTTTCTGCTTTGCGCTGCCGTTTTTTGCTGTTCAGTTTCCCCAGCGGACAGCGTGGTATCATTTCGAGAGGAGGCAGTGAATGTTAGGGTTTGTCAGTAATGAAACCTTATCTGTTGCCCTTGTCGAGCCCTTTGCGAGGTATCGGGTGACGGGTCTTAGAAAGCGTCAGGCCCATGGGGTAAATCCTCACCATTACACACAAGCCTGTAAGCCAACGCTCCACCTGTTCACATTCCTGTGCCTTCAAACACGGGGGCTTTCCCAAGCCTTTGATTCAGGACAAGGCCTGCAGTGGCATGGAAAATGCTGGAATGTTGGGAAAGGGAAAAAATGTTTTTTTGTTTTTAAG
>JAAGKR010008109.1:0-33088 GCA_011419295.1 Clarias macrocephalus | reverse complement strand
TAATATGACCACCACGAGGTCACCATACTGTATTAAAAAGGTTGTCCCCCTGTTGTCAAGGAGGTGGGAAAGTAGATTCACTGTGAATGACGTGTAAAGTCAAAGAACGTCCAAGTTACAGCTTGTGTGAAACTGTTGAAACCTTGTTGACTTTCCAAAATGTTGGTGCATTACAGGACAGAAGACTTTGTTTTGAGAATCTCCAAATGCAAGTTGAAATCCTGTAGCTAGGAGTCCTAGGAAGAAGATTGACCATGCTCTCAGGGGAAGAAGAAGGGTGGCATACTTGCACTCCAACGTCAACCATAGTGACACCAGCCAATCATGGGTGTCTGTGAGCTCATGCAGGCAGGGGGAGTGGGTAGCTCTTTTCTTTATGGGTGTTGCACCACCCCCAACGTCAGCTGCTCAAAAAAACATGCGGGCAACTGGCATCACATGTCTCAGTGGAAACACGTGAATACCCGCCTTCCCTGGCTGGTAGGTTTCACTTCATGGAGGAATGCCCTAAAGACAGGGGAATTGGATTAAACTAAAGTAGAGAAGCTCCTATAGAGTTGAATGAGCAATGAGTCTAGAACGGATTTCCTAATACAGTTAGAGTTTTAGAAACCTCTTAAACATAACAAAGGTCAGTTTTACGTACAAGTCTTCTGGACATTCTAGATTAGTGAATATGTTTGAATATACAGTACATAGATGGTCGATTTTTAAGATTTCAAATGCTGATCATGACAACAATCATGTCATGTCAGAAAGTCTGTTTAACATGAAGCGATAATGATCAATCGTTTGATCATCTGTTTGATCAATCAATTGCTGTTAAGAATTCAACCAATTGAAAAGGTATGAAGTGATACGGTTTGTTTTGCATGTCGTGATCACCTCGACAATGCAGCTGTAATCCAGTGCTAGCTTAGCTGTCCTTGCTAGCCAGGCTCCTAACAAATTGCCTAATAACAGTTTTAAAGAGTTTTTAATGTCTCCATGGTTCATGAGTCAGTCTGCTTACAATCCACTTCTACTATCTGTATTTTCACGGAGAGCTCAGTGACAGAACTGATCGCTGTGCTTCTGACAGCTGATGAACTATCATGTTATGTTAGGGTGTTTCACGAGCGCTTCACGTGTACAGCCGGGTGTTTGTACTCGGAGGGGCGGGATTATCCACAGATGGGTCTGTGTGTGTGTGTTTGTGTGTTAGACTGTCTGAGTGAATAGTGTGGAATTCAATAAGATTTTACCCTTTTAAATGATAGGAACAATTAAGAATGAACATGTGATAGTCAGTGTTGTTCGCTGTGTGCCGTTAGAACTGTTTAAACCAGACTTGAAATGAAGGGATGTATGTCCGGCTGTACACGTGAAGCGCTCGTGAAACACACTAACATAACATGATAGTTCATCAGCTGTCAGAAGCACAGCAATCAGTTCTTTCACTGAGCTCTCCGTGAAAATACAGATAGTAGAAGTGGATTGTAAGCAGACTGACTCATGAACCATGAAGACATTAAAAACTCTTTAAATTATTACTGATTAATGGATTATTGATTGTTAATGTGTTTGATTATCGGTTAAGATAAAATGATTTCACATGATTTCTCAAACTCTCTCTTACAAACACACCTTGAGACGATGACTGTATTGACAGTTAATTTTTTTATTTTGATGTTTGTTCAAAACACTCACGAATCACTTTTATTTTATAATGCCCTAAAACTACAAATGTACGGTGAAAGAATAGAGGCCACAAATATCAGTTACCATCCCTGATTACTGAGAATCAAAAGAGGTAGTAGGCTCGAAAAAAATTAGAAAAACATTTTAGATGAACCCTAATGATAAAAGTTCAATCAAAAAGAACAGCCATACTAGCTGTAATAATAACTGCTCAAATCTAAGGCTTGAAATCAAATGCACAAATACAGCATGATGACACACTGTACAGCCCAAAAACTGATACAATACTGATATGTTACTCTCCTATCTGGACACTAGTTGCTGTGTGAAAGAGAGCTTCTGATCCAGGACTAATCATCAGTCATATATAACCTGTGCAGACTGTGCAGTTCATAGGCATAAAGCTCAACTCATGGTCTGTGTGAGCCTTTTTGATGGAAGACAGGGCTGTCTCGATTGGTCAGAAAATGACAAGCAACCACACACCACCAATATATCTGGCAGGGATGTTGACAGCAACAACCGCAGAGAATGTGCCCGAGCCAGCCCTTTGAAAAGTGAGGGCTCGCATGCACTGTGTGGAAGTAACTGCCAGCTGGCGGGTCACTGACCAATTGTTTGTGTGCTGTAGGGAGCGCAACACAGGGAGTCCGCTATCTAAAGAGGAGATAGCCCGTTGAGGATAGGAAATGTTTACGGAAGCATTCTTAAGTTGAGGTCATGAGGTGCCTCCGTTCCTAAAAGCCATTTTACATGCACTATAGTTGCCTCCTGGCGTCACTGAGAGAGATTGGCAAATGTGGACGTGTGAAACAGCAGCACAGGATTCTCTCCATTGTGGCCCGTGTGCTCTGTGGTGAGTCTGAGAAATCGTCACGCCAGAATACATACTGTACTGTTAAAAAGAGTACAATATCAGCACCACCAGACATTCTCACACCCATAAAAGAAGAATTTTCATCCTCAGTACCCTATGAAACAATAGCAACACTTTAAAAAGATTCTCCTGCTCTAAAAGTAATATAGGAAAAAAACCCAAGTTCAGAAGTCAAACTATGATTAAATGCAAAGACCACGACTGTCACATAAAACACACTTTTCGTATAAAAAGACATTTTTAACAATTTCCCTGTTTTCATTTGTTCAGCACAAACACACACAAAATCCTCCAGCCGTTACTGCCTGCCAATAGATTACCCACATTTGATGGATCAGCATATTTCTACTCAGAAGTCATTGTGAGGGTGAACTGATTTCATTTCTAATTGCTTTATTGACTTTACTGTAGAGCGCTGCTGGATCTGGCCAGACGCTTACAAAGCAGACATAAAACTACAGACAGCTTGAAATCAGTCTTTCTTCACCATATTCATGTAAAAGCTCATGTGTGTGTAAACAATTATGGAACAATAATACACTTAAAATTATTTTTTTTTTTTTTAAGTATTTTTTGGAGTCTCAAACCAAATAAGCCCACTTTTGGTCAGAGTAATAACATCCTTATTCAGTCTGACCTGAGTGAAGGAAGAGCTGAACTGAACTCACTTATCCTGTGAAGTTGGGATAGTTGGATAGTGGATTCAAACAGATGGAACACAGAAAGTTTGTTATCATGAGCGATGAGAAAGGGAGTGCAAGATTGCAAGTTTAAGTGAGAGATAACTTAAAGACTTGGAGTTGCGTGGTTACAACAAACCATTAGAACACAGTAGAAATTACAGTGAATAATAGTGAATATAAGAGCATTTTCCATGATAACTCACAGGACTGAGACTAAACAGTTACAGTATGTGGTCTTGTTAGTGAGGATGATTATATATATATATAAAGGTTTGCTAGAGAAAATAAAGATTGGTCCTTGGTGAAATAGAAAGTCACATGTTATGATGATTTCAGACTGACCGTATACCAGAGCAATGGGAGCATCAAGGTGAGAAGTGAAATGCATGAAGTGAGGTACTGTACCGATCATGCATAGCACCTACTGTACACACCTCTGGAGGCAGTGCTATGATCTGGGGCTGCGTCAGGACTTCACAAAGAAATGTTATGAAGTCAGATGAGTACCTGAACGTACTGAATGACCCGGTTATCACATCTGTGAATATTTTGTTTCCTTATAAGGCTGTGCCTTCTGCGGACCTTAGTGTTTAATGGCTTAGAAGGCAAATCTTACTCACTCAAACAACCTTTGCATACATTTTATTATAAAACAGTGGGTTTCTTTTTAATACTTGCATGTCAGTGTACAAAAAGTATAAATTATATCATGTTTGGTTAATGAGTAAACCATTTGCAGAGAAAGATAACACAAATGTTTAGTATTTTTGCAATAAAAATTTTAATAAGATATTTAATTTAAGGCCATCCCAGTTTTCTCCCCAATTAAGTAACCTGATAATTCCCTCCCATAATATGCCATACACCAGTTACTAACCAGAAAGAGTGATAACTTTGAACCACATGCTTTCTCCTAGATATGTGAAACCAGCCAATCACACAGTTTCTACGTAATTGCTGCACGTTTTATGTCACAGGGCTGCGTAACACACATCGAGGAAAGACCTTATCTGTGTAAAAGAGCTCACAAATGTGATTGGCTAGTGGTACTGTGATTGACAGGGGAGACACAACCAATGTTGATCGCTGTGCTCCCGGCTGTGGCGTGGTCAGGGTTCAAACGTGAGATCTTCTCACAGGGGAGAAAAGCCCCCAGTAGCAGCCATACTACCTACCATACTATATAAAAAAATATAAATAAATAAATAAATAAAACATACAGAGGTATATGGTATACATTCCAATATAAATCAAATATAACGCTATCCATCTAACTCGAGAGTGGGATGTCCAGATGTTTTAACCGGGCCAGGCATGTATTACAAAATGTATTACAACTGATGTATTACAACAATTTGGCATCCAGCATCAAAGTTGGTGTGTCTGTTTAGTTTGTTTAAGCGGACAATGATGGAGCCAGGTGCCCATTTGACGTCGTGTTGTTTTCCTCTGACTGAATATGAGACTTAGGCGAGGATGACAGGGGATCATTTGTTTCTACAGGTCTATACAGCAGTCATAAAAGCCTAGCCTTAGTCAGGCTCACCTCATAATAATGAGTATTGTATATGAGCTTCACAGCATGTGATTATGCTTAAAAGGCCAGTGCATAATCAGCCAGCTACAGAGCAGAAAACTCAGTTTCCAAGACAACCATGAGCCTGCCAGTCAAAAGGAAAAATATTTATATAAGAAACTGACCATGGGCGATTCCCATCCAGCAGTCCCTATGCGTCTGATACAGTTTTGATCAGATGCTAAAATACACTCTAACTTTTATATTTTCTTTCCAGAATGTTCCTGCCTGAATAAATACTGACATGAACATAGCTTGTTTATTAGCTCTCTTCAACACTTAGCATGTCTGTTAGCTCTTTCAAACACCATGAGGAATGGCTACTCAGTATAATTAATATAATTATAACAAAATCAATCCTAACAAACATCATGCATACACTTCCAGTTCTAACAAAGCGTTTTCAAATGAAATCTTTTCTATTTGTTATAGAACAGTTAGTAATCCCTGTTAATAATAATTAGTAATTACTGTTTACTATTTGGTACCTACTGTATAAATGAATGTGTAAGTAAGTATAAATGAAGGACTGAACAAAGCTACGCAGTTATGAATAGGGCAGTGTGCTAACACTGAAATTGTTCCTGTGCTTCAGAGTTCAGACTGTGTGAAGGAAAAAAAATAAAACTAATAATGACAAGACAAACTGCAGTTTTCAGTGAACAGGTCTGGATTTATGCATCATTATTCCCAGAGCACATTAGAAGCCATATGCTCTGAATGCGGAAGGCGTGTTCTGTTTACTTTGTACCATTAAGCAGAGTCTTTTCTTAATAATGAAATAAAAAAATGTGATTTATAATGGAAAAAACTATGAAAGCATGACATGGGGATAAAAGAGGGAGCAAGAGCAGATAAAAGCATTGCAACTTTATGAGCTGGCCACACACTAAATTCAGCAATTACTTCAAGATGGGAAAAAAACCTTTGACTTCATTCTATTTTACACTGACAAACATCCATTTGTCATTGTTTGGGTCTCAATTAGCAAAGCAGTGAATGATAAAACCCTTTATGAAGACATGAACACCACAGAAAAAAAGCCGGCAAGTCTCAGTTTCTCAATCTACAGTACTCTAAGAAAGAAAGAAATTAAGCTCTAATAAACATAAATTTTATCCCTGGATGTGAATCTGACTTGTCAAATGTCTCCAAAGACTAAATTAACCTCAAGAACCAAATTAAAAGTGAGCTTTTACCGCCCACAGCCCCCCGTAAAACCAAACATAACTAGTGAAAATGAAAAGTGAAAATGCCTACGCAGTCACTTAGTCCGTAACATTCACAGCTAAGCATCAACCATCAGACTGCCCTCAACACAACCCTGCATTTAATGTTAGATTTATAATAACCATCTGTTAAACACCGGCTTAGTGGTCACAAATAACAACCAATAGTTTTATGGCTTCCTGCCCAAATGCCGGTATATTTAAGGCTGCACACATTTTAGAATGAGAAACATGGAGCACTCAAATAGAATAAGCTACAGGTTTGACTGGACTTCCATCCCTACACAGGTCAAAACTGTTCAAGTCAAATTGGGATTTTTGATTCTCACTCACTTATTTATCGTCTATACCGCTTTATCCTGTATACTGGCTCGCGGGAAGCCTGGACTCTATCGCAGGAGGGCATGAGGCAGGGGACACCAGTACAGGGTGGCAATTAGCATTACTTGCTTGTTTTTGGACTGTGGGAGGAAATTGGAGTTCCCGGAGGAAACCCACCAAGCACGGGGAGAACATGCAAACTCCATGCACACAATCGAACCCGGACCCTGGAGGTGCAAGGTGATAGTGCTAACCACTAAGTCTATGTGCCGCCCAGAACACAGTAATGAGAGTAAAAACCTTTGTATAATCCCCAGCTACACTAATGCACTTATCCATTCACTAGTGCTTGGATAAATGCTGGCCTCCCGGGGTCTCCTTTAATGGCATAAACATGTGTACACATGTGGTTTGGAGCTAGGTCAAGACTGTATGTTGGGATGTGGCAGCTGAGTTCCTGTAATGTGCAAGTGGTGTTTGTGAACGAGTGAGTACAGTTCCCACAGACAGCTGTGTCTCTTCTGCAAGTTGCCGCAAGTTAGCTGTTGATCAGGCATTCCACTTGCTGAATGTTCATGGGAACGATGGCACTGGACTCCAATCATATTTAGATCTGTCATCTCTCCTGGATGAAGAGACATAGGCACTTGGACCACAGACTTGCTCAGCAATGTAGACAACAAAAAAAATTAACTAAGGGAAATCCCATATATACTGTATATACAAGCATTGCTTTTGTTTTAAACAACCAAACAGGAATGTATCTAACAGGAATTCTTCTGCTGTAGGATTGCCTGGGTGTAGGCGAAATTCACCTGGAGAAAGAGCACAGAGACACCCTTCAATTCAATTCAATTTTATTGATCTTTTATCAAATTGTCACTGTTGCAAAGGAGACACAATCAAACGAATTATGGAAGTTTGTATGAAATGTGAATCAAAACGATAAGATTGTCCCTGACGAGCAAGCCGAGAGCGACGGAGACGGTGGCAAGGAAAAACTCCCTGAGATGGCAAGAGGAAGAAACCTTGAGAGGAACCAGACTCAACAGGGAACCCATCCTCATTTGGGTGATAACTGATAGCAGGGATTGATCTGCAGTCATACTGTGTGTTAACACATGAGAACGTCCGCAGACGCCAGTGGACTAAGACGGTCCATCAATCAGTGCAACAATAACCATGTCCATTTGTGAGCTCAAGCACTGGACACAGAAAAAAGGACACAGGTTACTCTGAGTGTGTTTAGTTGCCCTGTGATCTTGAATAGAGGTGTCTGTGTGTGTGTGTGTGTGTGTGTGTGTGTGTGTGTGTGTGTGTGTGTGTGTGTGTGTGTGTGTGTGTGTGTGTGAAATCCCTTTTAATTCCACTCTAGCTAGTTCTCTAAGGGATTCTGACCAATCCTGTCCACTCCTGTAGTTATTTTGTTTTGCACTCACCCGTAATATTTTTGGACAAACGTTGTCAGTTCTAATTCTCAAAATATAAACATATTAGTCATATAAACTCTAGTTAAGCCTGACCAGAATAAACCAGTAATCATGTTGTTACAGGGTTCCACGTGAATAACTGCCATGCTTCCATGGTAATGAACGTGAGCCTCTTTTTGTTCCATAATCATCTCTGTGTTTGACCACACACAGTATTTTCACGTGAATGTTAAAAAAACAAAACAAAACAACAACAACAACAACAACACTGTCTTATTCCCTTTACACACCTCTAATCTGGAGGATCTTTTCTAATTGTACGTTTTATACAGTAGCAAACACACTAACACAGGAAGCTGTACACTACTGAACATACGAATTGAATAAGCCGATGCTAGAGATGGCAGGTGCCTAATAAAACAAACCCTCCCGCTGCTCTACAACTACACAACCAAACAAGCGCAGTTTATTCTAGTGAGAGCTATAAAATCGCTCACAAATCCTACCTGCTCTATTTACGCTAAATTTCCTTCTTCACACATTATTAAAATGCTCTGTAGAGTACTAAAATAATCACTGAAAAAAAATAAGTCCTTGTAAAGTGGTGTGTCAGTATAAACAAATGGAGCAATAAAAGAAACTGTTGGCTAAACAGCATCTCACAGAAAGAGAATACACTACTGAGAATTTCACGTGTTACCATGAGGACTGCGGAGAAGCTGGAGCATCGGCAGACGTCCTGATCTGAAAAGAGCATCGCTCCTACGTACGCCGCTCTTTCACATATCACTCCAATTGACTGAAGCAAACTATAGCAGTGACACAAAAAATATTTACACAGTATATATTTAAAAAACTTTTTAATAATCATTTAAAAAATATTTTAGAATCATGAATGATATTATAGCCATCTACTGTATAAATGTGCTGAATACACAGTTATCATTTTGATTTTTCAGTTATCATAACTGACTTTATGGTTTGAAAATTTGACTAATACAGTATGAAGATGCCAAAATCATTTGTGATTTGAAGCGACCGACAGCAGAATCTTCCTTTACTATGACACAAATAAGGACCACGATACGAAGTCAAACATCACATTCATAAACAGAGAAACAAATGCACATTGATAATTATGTACTTAAGTTTTATTTGTAAAACTTGTTCAGCTAACGTGTCTGCACTAAAGAAATGCATTTTTCAGACAGCATCAGACTCCTATACCTTTATCTGGTTAAAGAGAGGGACTCCTTTTTTCATTTGGATGCAGCACAAAGAGAGAGAGAGAGAGAGAGAGAGAGAGAGAGAGAGGGAGAATATGAAGGTGAACGATGAGAAAATTCTGATTATTTACCTAAATGAAGACAAGCAGTAAAGAAATCGATTCAAATAAAAAAAACAAATCGAAGAAAAAGGAAACATTGCAAAAAACAACAAATAACAACCGTCTTAAAACCCCTACCTAAAGACTTAGCTTGGCCAGAAAATTACTTTTGTTTTCACCAAACTTAATCTCCCACTTGGCAGAGCAAACTGTGTTTTTTTGTGTGTACGTATGTGTTTGTGGTTTCCCACTCAGTTTTACCTCATTGTCCCCGTCACTGTTTTCTCCCCTGGCACAAAGAGTGAGCGATGTGGCATACGGCCAAAGCCACCAGTGGCTGGAGATCATCTCCAGGTTTCCTGTGAGCCTGCGGCTGCTCACTGCCAGTCAGAACCATGCTATAACTGACACCCCCACCTCTACAACTCGCTCTGGCTTTTATCTGATCTCAGGTGCCTCTACTATTGGCTTAATGTTTCCTCTGCCCTTTCAATCGGTGCGTTTCCATTCTCTCTTTATTGTCCGATTCCCACACGCTTAAGTATACTGTGGCCTTTCGGAGACATCGTCCTGTATCTCATGTTTTGTAAGGAATCACTTCCTTCATTTTACAAGTTAGGTGCCAGCAGACCTTAATGCCCTTACTGCAAGCACAAGCACAGTGTGTCTTATTCTCTGTCTTCTTAAACTGGACAGTTGTCCCCCGTGACGCTTAAAACATTTAGAGGCTTGGGTAGAGGCTTGGGCTGGAGCCTCAGCAGAAAACATGTTTAGTGGACTGGGTGGTCCAGCTGTTGTACTGGGAAGCACAAATAGGAGTGAGGACCTCTCAGATCTTTGCTCAGTGGCCCAACACAAACAGGAGCAGGAATGTGGAGCTCCAGCATTCTAATATGAGCTCATGAGCAGAACAAGATGCAGAAAGCAGATATCAAGTGCCTCATAGCCTCATACTTCAGGGATTATGAGTAAATAAAAGTTATATATAAATCTCTCATAAAAAAAATCTTAATTATCCAATAAAACCTATTATGGCGCTTGGTTTTCCATCTTCTGCTGAGTGCCAAGAACAATAATTCTATTTCACAATCCTAACCAGAGCACAAACACACTCTTTCAATCTTTCAACAAATCCAAAAGGCAATTTCGGCTGTATTATACTCGTGTCACTGTGTACGTACGAAGAAACGATATACGGGAGAAACTGCAATCTACAGTAATTTAAAAGCAACATTTGAGAAATCTGAACGTGAGCAAAATTAATAACAGATATTCTATCTTATGTATCTTACACACACAAAAAAAGTGCTGATTTTACATTTAGACAGTGTCTACACCCAGCACATAATATTACTGTTGTTCGGATTGTCTGACAGATATTTTTTAAAGTTTTTTTTATTTTTTTTATTAAAACGATCATATGATATGTTTTAATATCTATTAATTTAAACTTTTATCATTTTATATGATTCTCAGGACTCCCTGAGAGTGGATTAAAAGCTTGCTTTAATCATGATACTATTAATAACGATTCATAATCCACATCACTGCAAGAAGAGCGTGGTGGTAAGCGAATTTTAGGCTGCTGCGGTCAAGCGTTCAATAAGAGCTGCTGTGATGAAGGCAGAGTCTGTGATCAGAGCCCAGAAAAGAGACAGGACTTGAGAGGGAGTTTTGTTGCACGTAGTAATATGTCACATCTTATCGGTTAAGGAATTCAACAGCGTTCACTATCCACATTTGGAGAAGATAAAATGAAACTGATTTTGTTTGGCTTGTGTAGTGTAAAATTATCAGCTCTCTGAATGCCTGGTGTTTGTCAGAGTTGAGACTTGGATCAAAAACAGAACCTGGCATGAGTATGATGGGTAATAATGTAAATAGGATTTGTTTGTTTGTTTGTTTTTTTTCTGGATAAAAATTAAGAAAGGAATCTTTGGCATGGCTTTAGAAAAGTGACATGATAATAGGATTCTCTGACTGTGACAAAATCAAATGATAATAACAAAAACATTCTTGGGAAACGTGAAAACACTACTAATTCACGGTGGCACATTACATTATCTTTTAAGAGCTGCAAAATGTGCACATCTGGTAATGCCACTGTCATTTTATAGCAATTCATAAACACACTTTTCTCAAGAATTACAGTAGGTACCAAAGTCTATAGCTTCATCATTTCTACATTTCCTGACAAGGGGTTTACATTGTTTATGAAGCTATTGACCTGCATCATTAAAATGCATTGAAAATATCATGTTAATGTTTCATATTTTAAACAAGCTGATAAGCAGAGCTGCTTAAAAAGAGTAGCTTACCAATTCCTCCATGTTTGCAACTGACGCTGAAGTTGTTAATTAAGCCTTAAGCATTAACAGAATTAACAAAAAGGCACAACGTACACTACCAATCACAAAGTTTTATTTATTTATACATTGTAAAACAATACTGAAGTAAGATGTCCAACATATGCGATGATATTGCGATGTGACTGCTACTTAAACTGTGTAAAGCCTTCATAATGACTCTAATCTGAGGTGCTGTTAATTGGTAAGTTAATTTGTAGTCTTAATTGGTGAGTTAATTGGTACTCTTCTGCAGCAGAGGTAAGTTTTGTTCTTGCTTTTCTTGGAATGTCTCCATGAAAGCCAGTTTCATCACAGTGCATGATGGGTTTTGCAAATGCTCTTGACAATACTCTCCCAATACTTTATCTATTCTATATCCAGAACAGCTGACCTTTATGTCTTAAAATAAGATCTGACTGTTGTTGTAGGTATTGTTACTTAATTACTTAATGTCATTTGTGTTATTTTACACTTTAGGAAAAAAATCTAGTATTGTTCTAGAATGTAGAAAATAAATGCAAATTTGTGTCTAAACCTTTGACTAGTGTATCTGAAGGTAAAATTACAGGAAATGCTCAGATTGTTGGCGGACATTAAACATTGGTAACTGTATCAGAACTGATGTTGCTACAAGCAGAAAAGATGATTATTCTGATTCTGACTACTGTGTAGTGGTGTTATTTCTGGCTCTATCAGATCTTCTAATGTTAGTTTCAAAGCCTTCTTGGCTCTGAAATAAAATAAAAATATAAAACTTCAAAAAAAAAAAAAAAGCCTCTGGATCTACTCGTCACAGGGTCACTCTATATAGAGTTACAAGCCCCTCACAACCCGAAAGATTCTCTTTAATTTAATCCCAGTATACTCTTCAGACTACTGAAGTGATTCGGGGTAAATGTAGCTTCACTAATAGAGCAAACATGGCATCAGCTCTCCCAAAAGGGAAATGAAAATACAAGCCAGCCATTTTCAAATATAAGCGAATAAGAAAAGGTAGGATTTATTGCCCTTTTTCTTTTTTGCCTCGTCATTACTTGGCTCTTTTTAATTGCCAGTTCATTTTGGACCATGTTCAAATGCTATTATGGAAACATATGGATTGGAAATACAGCAGTGGTATTTAAAATATTTTAAATTGTCTTAGTTTATGAGAAAATGTTGAAAAAGGAAAGACAACTTTGTGCTCAGAAGGCCAAAGTGTTCCACATGAAGTGAAGTTAAATATGAAAGCATTGCAAAAAATTAATTAAAGATTTTTTTGACATGTATTATGAAAAAAACAACACACTGCAATAATAATAATAATAATAATACATGATATTAATAAATTGACTTGTGTAATGCAAAGTATTCAACAATTGACTCTTTCAGACTGACAAAATCCAGTGATGGACTGAAGTGAATAGATGAAGGAATGAAAAAGTAAGGGAAAATACAGACAACTTGTAACTACTGACTTCGTTAGTCCTTGAAAGAAACATATAATTCCTACAATCAGTGTTCTGTATTAAAATAAATAAATAAATAAACAGTACATGAACAGAGAACTACGCTGGCAACACTAAAGAAAAACACTGTATCCTTCAATAAATACACTGACTTATTGTAATCAGCTAGCAGAAGTTTGTCATATTTGGTACATGATGTACCATCGGGCAGAGATTATTTTAGTCATTGACTCTGATGTATGTTACACAGTTTTGCCGCCAGTTCCTTTCAACGTTGTTACTCTTTATCAGACACCATATAAAAGGATAACAAGCCAGACTGAATAAGCTGATCCTGATGTTCCCGATTACAAATGGAAAAGCTAGCATTGTTAAATACATCTCATTAGCAGTTAAGCATATGTGCAAAGATTCCGTCGTCGCGGCACATCAAAGCAACTTCATGAAAAATCACCACAACAAAAGCAGAATCTTGAAGAGGCCAATAAAGTGACTGTGTTCCTGACACCACAGCTCTTTTTACTCTTCCCTGCTTGCAAAAGAGATTAAAAAGAAGGCAGGATATTTAACGTTTGAACAAATTTCCAACATGCATCGGTCTGAAAGTGTTACATTATTTTTCTTTGCGGAGTGATGAGTACACTAACCAACACTCGCCGGTTAAATCACAGCAGCACACAATGACACTTTAAAGGAGGGAACATTTGTGGTTAGTTTAAACGATGGACTCTATCACAGTGAGAACCTTGTGTACTGTACTGTAGTTCATGCTGATCCTCGGGACTCGTAGTATTCAATATTAGTAATGGAAACAAAACCACACAAGCATCACTTGAAACGACAGGTCTGGAAAATGAAAAAGATACTATATCAAAAAGAGAAAGAGAATATTATTTCTAAGATGTTTTTATCTCAGAGAACCTAAGAGAATCTGTTTGCATTAAGACTGCAGACCTGTAAACCTTATACACCATGACAGCAATATGGAATCTTTTATGTCTGATTTTTGTGGGATTCAAAACGGAGAAAAATCAGAACTGCAGTCAAAGAGGAATGTACTTGACTAATTCAAACATCACTAGCATGCCATGATCAAAGCAGCATGCAAGAGTAAGTGGGAATGCAGCACAATATCCACCGCATGCCCTGCTGCAAAACAGATTTGTAACTTCATCAGAAAAACACTTTTTTGGTGATTTAAAAAAAAGAAGTAAAAAAAAAAGTCCACCAGCAGGTTCACTGCTCCTCCTGCTTCTCAAATGTTGGACCACCCTGCATCAACTATAATACTAGTATCTAGAAATAAACAAAAAATTAATCATGTATCATAATGAATAATCACTCCTAATAAAACTTGAATATTTCCTCCCTCTTTTTCTATTTGAAAAAACAGCCAGCATGAGTCAGTCAATTTCACACAGATTACATCTGAAAGCACAGAAGGAGAAAATCTAATTTCTAGAGATGCCCAAAATTTTTCCTACCAGAATATTGTTTGAAAGAAAAAAAAAGAAACTTGGGGGTAAATATGTCTACAGTACAACCACTTCTTACAAATGTAAGTGGTCAGCACAAACAAATTTAAAGAGTGGCAGCAGGTGGCACGGTGGCTTAGTGGTTAGCACTGTCGCCTTGCACCTTCGGGTTCGATTCCCACCTCGGGGTCTGTGTGCATGAAGTTTGGATGTTCTCCCCGTACTTGGTGGGTTTCCTCCCACAGTCCAATGACATTCAGTTTAGGTTGATTGACATTCGCAAAATTTTGATTCGTATTTCCCAATTGCCCGTAGTGTGTGAGTGTGTATACATGTGTGATCCCTGCAATGGATTGACACCCTGTCCAGGGTGCACCCCGCCCCGTTCCAGACCCCCTGAGACCCTACTGTATATACCGGATTTAGCATTATAGACACAATATATGACTGAGTGAGTGGCAGCAGTAAAACTATGAGCTATGTGGAATAGGACTAGCTGATATGACAAAAATATCATGCGATGATACATAAATACATTAATTAATTATTTTCTCTGACACATTATACTGTATGTAGTAATAAATAAACAGTGTAACTAATAAACTGCCAGGACAACAGTAGTAGCAGGTTAATAAAAGTTTAATGGCTGTTTCACATCATTCACATGCAAACGCACAAAATGTCCAGCTAGCATGTCCTGGTATTAAAGGTAAGGAAACCGTTATGTTTGTGCTTTTTGTCTTCACACTATAATGCCTACAGTGCTAACAGAGAGAGGGCCATCAGAATGCTTCAACTTGGTACAATGCAAGCAGAAGTCGACAGACGCTTTGGAGTTGGCAGGAATACCATTTTCAGGCTGTGGAACAAATTCAGAAAAATTGGTCCCACTGCTGATCGCCCTGTGTCTGTGACAAAGGCAAGACAAGACAGAATAATTAGATGAGGTCACTGAAGAAATCCATTCCAGCGTCACACACAGTAATTCGTCGGACCATTAAACAATGTTTGGCTGCAGCTGGACTTGCTGGACGTGCAAGGAGGCTGTATCTTAGGCCATTGTTGACTCTATGTCATTGTTAACATCATCTGAATTTTTAATTTCTGGTAGTGATGGACACAGGTTTTTGTATAAAATCAAACTTTCTTATTTATTTGACAGGAATTATTTTTTTAAAAGAAATTTAAATGTTCACCATTTCAGCCATAACCAAACTGAACCTTCTTTCCTTATACTGTACATACAAGTATTGTCTTTAGATAAAAATACAGACATATCTGTTTGCTAAAACTAAAACCCTGACAATACAGTTCATTGTTTTTAGAAAGAAAATATACAGTACATCATTCACCGAAATTACCTGCACAGAACCCGAAGATAGAGTTCACTTTGTCTTTCAAACGGGTCAAAGATGGCAATGATGTAATTCTGACTGGCAAATTAGCATTTATGAAACATTGAATTAAATTGTAAATAAATTTGTTCATCTGACTTCTCAAACCTGTAGAAATTAAGTGAACCAAATGAATGGAGAAAAATCTTTCTGCACTAGTTAAAGTTAGATATAGTCAGATTTTGTAAAAACAGCAATGCATTCATTCATTCTTTCTTTCCTTCATTCATTCATTTTCACCAGCTGCTTAATTGCTTCCATGGAAACCTCTCCGAGCTGTTCATGTGCCTGAATGGTGAGGTGTGTGTTTTATTCTCAGCTCTTAACCGCAGGCACAAACGGTGCAATACCAGTGCAGTAGGGCTAACTGAAATGCATGATATGAAATGCATTGTAATAAGCAAAAAGTCCATTTTGTTTCTGCTTTCAATCAACAGGAAATAAAGGTGAGCTACAGTAATACAAAGTATTTTAGAACAAATGTTACCCTTTCTAATATGAATGGGTTTTTTTGGTAGCTCTTGAGGTATGATGTACTGTATCATAACTTCTCTTTCTCTTATCAAGGTTCGAGGTTCACTTTAGCCTTCACTTCAATTAAGTTCAGTTCAGTTTTATTTATTAATAATGGATTTTAACACTGCACTGTAAACCCTAATGCTCAAAGTAATTAAACTTATTGAGTACTGTTAACTTAAACAATTACAATTAGTTCAAATTAATAGACCTTGAGTATTTGGAACTTTTTGGTATTTATGAGTTTTTAGAAATGACACTTTTCAAGTTAGCTAAACAAGTTTGATATTTTAAGCCACAGTAACTGTCTCCTTAAAGTTCCACAAACTTAAAATCTTTCAGCCTAGCGATTTTGTGTCATCAATGCACATGTAAACTGCCCACATTGAATTGTTTTGATCAAGACGGTGGATTGGTCTGTCTTCGCATAATGCTGTAAGTATAATCTTTACAAATCTGGGCACCCTAAAGTTGTCAAATAATAATTATTTGACTTGTAACAGAGCAGTGGTGGCTCAGTGGTAGGCAGAGGTGGAAAGAGTACTAAAATTTTGTACTCAAGTAAAAGTACTGTTACTTCAGTGAAATTTTACTGAAGTACAAGTAAAGTTACCATTATCACAAACCTACTCAAGTAAAAGTAAAAAGTATCTCATAAAAAATTTACTCAGAGTAAAAGTAACCGAGTTCCTCTTTTTTTTTTTTTAACAGCTGGGGTGGGATGAGGCATTCTAGCGTAGTTCAAAAAAGATGAGCAGATATAAATCTCAAACTAGTTGTTTTTAACTGAAGGAACACCTGCGCATAATAAAGCTGTTGTCTTTCTTGTGCTTGAAAATCAAAGTGGTCACTTAAATATGGCGTTATGTCTCGGTCTAGGGTTGGGTCGTACAGCAAAAGAATGGTTCAGGGTTCTATTCTAAACTGTATGGAACTGGTGGTATATGGCAGAAAGAACTAGATCCAGTCATTAACTGATGAAATAATGAGGTTTGTATTGCTTTACAAGAAAACACACACACACACACACACACACAGGAGGAGGTTCAGATTCAGGGTGGACCCAGGCCAAAATAATAAACAAAATGGTATTTATATTTAGTAGCTAGATTACCTGCAAAAAAGAAAAAAAAAATACAGGTACCTTCCCTGACTCCCTAAACCAAAAACAGTGAATAAATTCCCTCTTCCCAAAATAAATGCCAGCCACGCCTCTACTACTGGTGAGTGCACAAACAAACAGTGAAATTATCTACAAATATATACAAAGACCAACCAAACCAAAGGGGCAAAGCAATAATCAAAATCAATGGGAGGCAAAAAGTCAAAACCAGAAAACACAACCGAATATCACAACGCCAGAATCACAATCTCTTTCCTCTTTCCCGTGTATGGTCGCGCTGGATGATGACGTCACTCTCAGGGCGGAAGCGACCGTGTGGAAGGTCAGATAGATGCCGATGTGGGGACAGTCAGAAAACGTGGAGTGGAGTCTGGAGCGGCGCGCGACCAGGACACGATACACACACGTGAGCGCAACGAAACATTTATACAAAGCATAATATTTTTATTACTTCTGCATTTTCATCCACTTGTTTTACTCACTAGCGAATATGATTTAAAATGTAGCTAATTACAATACGTCAAACAAAACATACTTAAGTAAAAGTAAAATTACAGATTTAAAAAACTACTTTAAAAAGTAGAAGTACACAAAAAACTACTCAATTACAGTAACGCGAGTAAATGTAATTCATTACTTTCCATCTTTGCAGTCGAACGACCAACATTTTATTTGACTAAAAAAAATTATAGCATGAGTTAGGCCATCAGTAATGCAAGTGAAGAACGATTAATATGAATGAGTACAACAAACTCAAAAACTGATAGTTCTGCTTAATTGGAAACTTCATTACTTTAAAAATTTTATGTAAATGATTACCTCAATTTTTTTTTTAGTTTTGCCAACTTATTCGGGTTTATAGTGTGGGCAATGTCACAAAGGAGTTTTGCAGGAATCCAGCCATAAAATTTAAACACAAATTATATCTGATTCTTAACCCTGAAAACTTACCTTGGTGGTTAAAGTAAATTCTGAGACTGTTCGCTGTTGGAAGTGCTGCACATCCATATATATATTCTCCTTAACAGGCCACACAATGGTGCTACTTGAGTTTATGGGTCATATATTTTTTTCATATGTCTGTGAGTCATAATTCAAAGGTCTTTATCATCAATAAAAGAAAGAAGTACTTTGTTTCTTTAGTGTTATTTTAGTGACTGAGCATTAAAAGGTGTAAATGTGACAATGATACAAAATACTTCCCTAACACTGTTCCTGAAGTATGCAATATTGGACTATGCAATCATTGTTAAAAACAACTTTTGTGCTAGACTTTACCTTGAAGTGAAAAGTATAACTGAAAATGTGTCTGGCCAAAACAGTGCCACAAACGCTAATATTTTGTTGGATCACCTTTAGCTTTGATCACCATTCACATCTCACCATGGCATTGTTTCTATAATCTTGGGCAAAGATACAACATTTATTCCTTAGATTTGTCCAGAGTTGCATCACTAATTGCCTTGTATTGATCTTGTATTGAGTCGAACTGCTCTGTAAAATCCTCTCCAGTACATCCCAAAGACTTTAAATGGGGGTAAGATCAAAACTCTCCAGTGGCCAATTTGTGTGTGAAAATGATTCCTCATGCTTTCAGAACTACTCTTCTGAGAATCTGAGCTTGACGAAACTAAGCAATGTTGTCCTGGAGTTCGTTTGTGCCACAGATGGGAAAACCTGATCATTCTGTACATTCAGATCATCAACTGACTTCTTTTTAGTGACAGATAACATTGCTGAGTCTAGACCTGACAAACTGAAAACCCCAGATTAAAACACTGCCTCCAGAGGCTTGTACAGTGGCCACTATGGATGATGGATGGCTTCCCCACTAGTGCACCCACTAAACACATCAAACCCTTCCATTGCTCCAAAGTCCAATCTTTATGCTTCCTAACAAAATGATGCATTTTATTTCTGATTAGCTAAACTAACAAGTGGTTTTCTTATAGACACAGTTTTTTGTTCTAATCCCATTACTTCTTGTTGGACTGTGTATGTGGAAATGATCTTACTTTAACTATTAAACATAGATGTGATTCCTACTGTTGATCATTTAAGATGTAACTTCACCCATCGTTTAAGTGATCTCCGTCCATGGTCATCCATTATTTTTCCCCGATCAGATTTCTCTCGTGGAGTTTAGGGTCCAGCACTATCTTTACAGGTTTTAATAATTTGCTGCACAGTTCGTAACTCAAGTCCAGTAATTTCAGTAATGTCCTTAATTGTTTTCTTTCAGAATCTGCAGCTAATAACTTAAGTCTTTTGACACACAGTAATATCGTTACCACAACCACGGGATACATCCTCTGATATGGATGTTTAAGAAATGGGAAAAATGGGAAATGGATACTGACTGCAGCAGTTAGGGTTAAAGGAATTGTTGCAAGTTGAAAAATATTAATCACTGCAGTAATTATCCAATCAAAGTATTTGCTTGTTTAAATCCAAATGATAACTTTTTCAGCCAGGACATTATTTAAAAGCAATAAAATCTGTGTAAGCCACAAAATACTGCACTCACAGGCACAGATTAAAAAGAAATTTAGTCCACTAATGCTTATATACCATATTCCATGCTGCGTATTCTCTTTTACGAGCTGTTAATGTTAAGTACAGCCCAGCCCATGGGCTTTCGGCTCTGTCTAATGTCAGGTGCCCCTCGAGATGATCAAACAGTGCTGCTCTGAAAAGATTTTCCTTCCACCATCCATACTCCCCCAGGAGCACAGGCGTGACAGCATGTTTATCACCATCTCCTTACACATATTCATGATCTGTAATTTGAGTTTGTCTCAGATCTTTTTTTTTTTTCCATTGACTGAGAGCCAGTGCTGGGTTTAAAACACCTTTTAACTGTGAGAACTAGCAGCTTATGTTTTATTTCAAGAGACATGTTTTGACTATGATAGCGGTGGGAACCATCACAAATGAAAGAATCTGCACTGGTTAAAGTCAAAGGGATCATTACATCAAAGTACCCAATGTCCTCATGGCACTCAAAATGACCATCCGACGTAGGTTACTTCAATGAATTGTCAAGGTTTGTTCAATCCTTATTGTAAACCACATATTCAGTAAAACAGGCAACATTGCCAATCACAATCTTTGTAAATTGCATAAAACATATGGAACAATCCGTGGAAACAGATGGATCCTTAAGAAAAAAAATGTTGTGCATTGACATTTCATCTACACTGAAACTTGGTTATGACCACCGAAAGTGCAAGTCTCCGGCATTCCTAGTCAGAAGAACCGAGAGTCCCCAACAGAAACCTATCTGAACATGAGGCGAACATGTGAAACTCCACAGAGACGGTAACCCAAGCTCAAAAGCAAACTTATGACACTGGAGCTGTGAGGCAGCAACACTACCCACCCAGAGGTTGACCTATTCCAACTCATTCTTTTACAGTGGTTCAGAGGACAATAGCTGTGTACAATATAAAAGCTGCATCCTAGTGTGCAAGACAAAGTACTCACCTCTATGTGCTCGGTGGTGTTATACAAACCACATAAGGAGTTCTTTTCATAAAAAAAGTTACTTAACAGAGGTGGAACACATCAAACTATTTAAACTGCACAAATGGGAAAAACAACCCACTCAGATAGTGTTTACAATCTACAAGGACTCAGCATAGATGTTTCTATTTCAAGTGCGAGGGGCAGTAAGAAGCACCTGGATAACCTTCTTCTACATGCGATCACGCATGCCTTAGCCTTTCTCCAAAATCATGAAATTACATACTGTACAGTATGTTCAGGTATTTGCAATAAATGTCATTTGCATTGTTCTTGCCTCATACATACAGTACTGTACATGCTGGACCACATGTACACCATATGGAGCTTTGTTACTGCTTGTGACTATGGTCTGACCACCGCACACTAAAATACCATGTGAGTCATACATATGACATAGATGTTATAGGGTGATATAAAATAGCATGTGCGGAATAGGGTACTATAGGGTAATATAACTCAACATAGTGAGTAGGTGATAGCATAGTGTATACAGGGTGTAGCATAGCATAGTGCATATAGGAGGTAGCATAGCATAGTGAGTATATGATATAAAATAGCATGTGAGCCATATTAATCATGTGCCACGAATGTGATAACTAGAAATTGTGTTCTCAGAAGTCTTACACTTCTGAGAACACAATTTCTAGTTATCACATCGGTAGGCCGAAAGTAGAAAGCTTAACCTCTATACTCTACTGCAAACAGTTTCAGACCCAGATGGACAATGTATGCTACAGAAAATAAATAAAAATATATTATTTTCCAAAAAAATATGATCTTTGTTGAACTGACCTGGTCTGATCTAATTCATTATTGAATGGATAAATAATGTTTGAAGCTCAATATTAAGTAATGCCTTTATTAAATTAAGCCTTATATACATACGACAAATATACATAACTGCACAGTGAAAATAGGTGGCTTAGTGGTTAGCACTGTCGCCTTGCACCACCAGGGTCTGGGTACGATTCCCGGCCAGGTATCCATGCCCTACATCTCCTGGGATACGCTCCAGGTCCTCCGCGACACTGTATACAAGATAAAGCGGTATAGACTTTGACGTTGAGTGAGTGCCTGAGTGAGTGAGAACACAGTGAAAGTCTTGATTCTTTGCATATCCCAGCTTTGTCAGGAGGCTGGAGTCAGAATGTTGGGTCAGCTGTAACACTCATCCATGGAGCGAACAGGGTTAAGGGCCTTGCTCAAGGGCACAACTGTGGCACTTGTTGGAGCTGTATTATTTTTGAGGATTGCACTCTTTTACAACATCAAATTGGATTTGGCTTTCTGTAATAGAGCACTTTTTAACATTGCTTTTAACAAATACATCTAATAACAAATACAGTTAAAAACTGAGAAAAGATTAAATCTATCAAAACTATGTGACTATGAGAGAACAACAACCAATGACGTTATCAACAACTTATAAACGACAGGTATCGTAATCCCCTGTTCTAATAAGTCTTTAAGAGCAGAAGTATGGAACCCATACCACATGGTGCAAACCACTCATCAGCAGTAAAGCAGCAAAGAAATACATAGGACAACTGTTCTAAAATTAGAATTAGACAAAGTGATGCAAAGGCCAAAATGAGGAGAAAGTTCATCATCCAAAACATGCAAGAACTATCGATCTTGCATGGTGGGGGTAGGGCTTGCTTCTGGAACATGATCACAGATCATTTTTGATGCATCTCATGCTAACAGCAGCAGAATGAGTTCAGAAGTCTACAGAAACATTGTCTACACCTTACAGAGACATGCATTCAATCTATCCAAAACTAATTGAGGAACTTCATCATGCATCAAGACAATGACTAATGACAATGACAAGACTAATTTCATACATAGCATAGTCTGACAACACAACAAGGACTTCATCACAGAAAAAAAGAGAAAGGTTTTAGAATGGCCAAGTCGAGAGTAGCATTGAGTAGCATTTTGTCTCCTGAAAAGGAAACTGAAGGGAGACAACCCCAAAACATACAACAACTGAAAGAAGTGGC
Source organism: Clarias macrocephalus (assembly GCA_011419295.1). NCBI lineage: Eukaryota > Metazoa > Chordata > Actinopteri > Siluriformes > Clariidae > Clarias > Clarias macrocephalus. The sequence continues at coordinate 10,127 of JAAGKR010008109.1, read as the reverse complement.
AGTACAAGCATGGTTTTCTCCCACAATCCAAATCCATATTCTCCCAATTAACCCAATTAAAGCGTGTATGTGCGCTTGTGTCCTGTTATGGGTTGGCACCCAACCCAGGGGGTACCCTACCTTATGCCCAAGTTTCTGTGGGATAAAATCCATCCCCACAAGATAATGAATGCCTGGATGGATGTATATGTGACCAAATAGTATGTTATTTAATGTGCCATGTTTTAAGTTGTTTAACAGATTTTGAGGTAAATATCAGAAAATAAAGCAAAAATTCTGATATATCAGCTCATATTAATCTTTAACCTCTAACCCAAATATCTTCAGCGTATGGCAAAAAGAAAAGAATTAGCCACACGCTTCCTTATTCTTTAAAAGGTAACTGTGTATATTAACTCAGAATCCATCCAAGATGATACCCAATCCACCTGGCCACAAAAACAGAGACATGCAATGTGAAATGTTCAATGCTTGTGCTCTTTGCTCTATTACATGGTGCACAAATCAAATAAACCACAATCATGCTGGTCTCTGTCACAGCTCTTATTCTTATGTTTGGTCAAATTGACAGAGAAATATGTAGGAAATTTGAAAGACATTTTAATCTCCCTCATTGTTGCTACTGATGTTGTGTATTAAGGAGCAAGTAAAATAACAGGTCTAAAGAAGTGGCATGAATAGTACACATTTACAGGTAAACCACCAGTTTTTGTTCAGCACAGCATGATGGCTAGCCTCAGTGAGTGAGAGTGACTGATATGACAGTTCGCTCTAATAAGACAAATTCCTGCACATATCATAACAAACTGTGGATTTTTTTTCTCATTTGTGCATTCGTTTTCTGAGCACAATGAAAGTGTAACTGTGTTCATTTTGGAAAATGTAAAGCCTTGAAAATTGGTTTACTGGTACACTGCTGTGACTTATACTCACAGCCAAAGAACCACATAAGAACTTTATCTTAATAGATAAAAGAAATACTTCCTCACCCCATTGCGATCAGAACATGGTTCTGTTCTTCTCACCTATCTAATTTGGTTTGTCTAGTTTCAGTTTCTTAGTGACGTTTATACAGTATCTTTCATAATAACATAGTTTTTGAGTTTTAGAGCTGTGGAAAAGCTCATTTTAACCAAAGTTGCCTTCATTTTTGGTAGTAAAACAACATATTTGTTGTCAAAGTTGACATGTTGCACCATCAAAATACATCTATTTCACACCTTAACATAATGGAATGAGGACCAAAATAATATTCATGAAAAAGCAATATTCAGCAATCCTCGATATTACATAATAAATGGTAAAGTAGACAGTAACACCTACAAGACAACTTTGGAGGATAAAAACGAAATAGGTAGAAACAAAATGTACAGTATACAGTGTACACTTTTATTAGATAAAAAAATAAAATGGATAAAATACAGCAAGTTATTACTGTATATGTTGGTGCAAACATGCTCCAAACAGTAATACCTGAAAGGATTTGTCACTGGCTTTCCATCCCATCTTTCTCAAACAATAATTAAACTGCCTCAGTACAAAATCTACTCATGAACACTACTAAAAACCTATGCTTTTTCAACAATACCTCAGATACAACACCCACTTTGTTTGTAGATTTAACACATAACACAGCTTCATACAGATGAGCTCTCTTTTACTGAGAAACCTCAGCGCTGTTGTTTTTCTTGGTCAGTTAAATCTGTGATAAAAGTATGATGTGGTAACTGGTGTGGGATGATGTGGTCCCTGCAGACTTAACCTCTGTAACCTCTGCTGTGCTGTCTGCACAAATAAAACAACAACATCCTGCCTTGCAACCCCCCTTAGCGCCCCAATCATACCAGCCAAGTGACAGCTCACCTCCCCTCCTCACATTACACAGCAGCTTGGAGAACTCTCTTAAAGGAAGGTTTGCTGGAAGTGAAAAGACTTTGCCACCAGCAAACTAAAAGCAAAAACGGTTCTTGTGTTCACAGAAAAGCAAAATCCAAATTATTTAATGAACTTTTCTATTGTCAATGTGGGAACAAAACAAACACCATTAAGAATTGGATGTGTGAACTTTAACTAATACAGCAACAGAAAAACAGCCATTAAACAATTTGAATGAGTGCTATAAGCTTGGATTAATTGCATTTATATAGATATGTGAAATAAATGGCTAGTGACCGAGTGAAATGACAGAACTATAAGTAGATGCGCTGATCATTGGTACAGATATCAGAGTCCTGTATATGAAATGATAAAAAAAAAAAAAACACAGACAAGACACATCTTATGTTGGAGACACGATCCGGGTGGTCACTCAAGACATGTTCATGACATAAAAATCAATCAAATTGCTTAAGAGTTAAAACAAAAACTGGAGCATAACCAAAACGTGATTTTGGGTCAGTTTTCATCCTTTTTCCAATACTCCAAAACTCAGCATCTACTGAGTCCACACTGGGTGACTTACTGCTTAGGACAAAAAAAAAGTGTAGTCTTTCTTATTATGTCAATGCTACAAACAATAATCTTTCACTTTATCTCTAGAAATGTCTAGGCCAGGTCAGAATAATTCTTGACATCAAAAGTATTGTGTGCACATTAACATGCGCCAACAGCTAGAAGCAAGAGAAGTCCTAAAATGATCACAATAATGTGTAATGTCACGTTGTATAAATGGCACAAGAAAAAAAGTTACCAGTCACCACATATCATTGGAATAAATCTGTGCGCACTGAATCAACAGGTGAGAGATATTCACATATTCACTGAAGCGCAACACATGCAGATTGATCACGCAGAGAGGGAAGCACTTACACGAACGCGTGGTAGACGAAGGCCCAGGCGCGCGGTCTCTCCAGCACGTTGTACAGGTAGTTCTGCAGCTTCCGGTAGCGCGCGTTCCGCCGGCCGCTCTGCGCCCCGTATGCCAGTGGCTTGCCGAGGAGACTGAGTCGGGCGCCGCGGGCTCTCCTCGCACTCTCGGCGCTGCTCATCGCGCCGCGTCCGCCCTCCACATCCTTCAGGCCGTAGTTCTCGGCCCGGCGCCCTGGAGACGCTTTCATCCAGAGGCCAGAGGTGCTTTCGTCGCCGCCGTGGTCGCGCGGCATTGCATCGCCAGCGCCGGCTGGACACGCGCGCTTGGCACCGGGAAGGCGCGCATATAAAGTGATGTGCAAAGGAGAAACTTGGGACTAGAGCCTCGGTCACAGTGTTCAAATGCTCATCAGCAGATTTGTCTTTATCACAACGAGGTCGTCGTCTGATGCGTTTCACCTGCTTGCAGAAGTCGCGAGCATCCGCGCTGCTCTCGCTCTGTGTGCACGAGCCACCTCGAACCCAGACTTCTGAACAAGTGTCACCATGTCAGTGGTAGAGATTTTGATAAGGGGAGGGCACCTGCCGACATCAACGTACGCTTCTAGTTCCCCTCCCTCTGTGTGAAAGATACTCTCTTTTACTCCAGCCCAGAAACACATACCACTCACAGGAACACACACACACAAGCACGCACGCACGCACGCACACTCGCGCGCAGAGCGAAGGCACTTCAGTGGAGCCGTTTATCCGTTGTGAAGCTTCAGCACAAAGCAGACGGCGCTTCTGTCACCTCCAGTAATTTACGCAAGAAATGAGGTAGGGCGTCATTCACGGATATTTAACGAAATATCACATTCCGAAGTGTTTTGCCAACTCAGACTGACTCGTCCTGTAAATGTCCATGTATGTCAGTGTAAAAGCACAGAAGCAGAGGGCCGAGCCGAAGTCGCTCTCTGTCTCCCTTTCTCTTTCTGTCTCTCTCTCTCTCTGAGGAAGATATTAAGTTATGGACTAAATAAACGACCCAGTGCCCGACGAATTAAACACGGTGTTTATGGTAAAGTAATAACAGCTAATTAGTCAATAAACAATGCTTAAAAAACATGGGCTCAAGCAAACGGTTAGCTTTAATGAGTTTCTGGCTTATTCTTACTCACTGTAGAAGCAGCGGGTTTCTCACTTTGGGCTTCTTTACGAGAAGCACAGAGCAACAAGACTATTCCGTGTTTAGAGAGGAGTCAGTTTTCCTATGTTTCCTGTCGGTTTTGTCTGTTACACTGCCGGCTGTTAACCCGTGAGTGATTTAAATCGAGCTCCGGTTTCGCCACTGCCGAACGACAGTCGCGCGCTCCGTTCCTACACGCAGCGGCATTCACGCGCTAAGCCGGGCTCCTGTCACACCACGTGACTCATACAACGCCAGTTGGTAGAGTTCAGTGCGCGCGCGTGCACATACACAGAGAGAGAGAGAGAGAGACAGACACACACACACACACACACACATAGCTAATCATCTTTGTGAGGAACGTCCACTGAGGGACATTAATACATCTAATGAATGCAGTGCCCTCAGCTGATTCTTACCCTAACTTAGTACTTAGTACCTTTTACTTAGTTTAAAAATAAACCTACTAAAACATGCAAGTTATATTAAATAGCATGTGGTTAAAAATGTGATGATAACAAAACAGTTATAAAAAAAAGGAGTTAAAGACGGGAACTTGAAAGGGGATGAAAGAAAAATTAAAAGAAAAAAGAAGGATGGCACCAAAATGAACATGAATGAATATGCCTTCAATTCATCATTAAATATAATGTTAGAGATAACTTACAAATACCAACTGCTACTATGAGAAGCATCAAATTCAAACCAGAACTTTTGATTGTGCAGCAAAAAACTCGGCATTTCAGCTACTGTATATTTGTCTATATGCAGTGCCCTGTACTGCTGGACAGCTTTTTCCCCATAATAAATAAAACCATCATTTAATACATGACTTTTCTGATTACTCAGGTTATTTTTGTTTAATATTAAAATAAGTTTGATTATCTTAATCATTTAAACGTGACACATATGCAAAAAAAAATTCTGAAAGGGGGCAAATAGTTTTTCACAGCACTGTGATCCTCTGCTATACTAACACACTTGTCCCAGAGTTTTACCAGTGCTTGGATCCCAACAAGGTAGAAGGTTTTCTCAGTAAGCCAAAGCTATGATCGGGCTGTTGCTTTTCATTTATATCATTCCTGAAAGAACGTAATGGCTTTTTCCTTTAATCGAAAGAAAGAAAGAAAAATAACCTGGTCTTTTTACTGTTTTTGCAGGACAATGCACAATCTCATAGTGCCAACTGCACCACTTGCACATTGCAGGAACTCAGTTGGGAGTTATTGTCACATCCAATGTATAGTCCTGACCTTTTTGCAATTGAAGGTGTAACCTTGAACTTTTTTGCAATTGAAGGAGTAACCTTTGGACTGAAAAAAAAACTTTCTATTTAGATGATATGCAAGCATAATTGAATCTGGGGTAAATGCGTTAGTGTAGCAGTGGTATATATAGAGAAATAAATGTAGTTTTTCTACCTTTCTACCAGTTATCTTACAGAATCTATAATCCCAGTTTGACTTGAACACCCCTCTTACTATTCAACATTACGGAGCATAGAGACATCCAGATAAAAGGAGTACAGGTCAGCTTAAAGCTACACAAAATCATGTAAACTGCTGTAAAAATTAAACATTATTTTAAAATACTACAATGTTTTAAGGAGTTAGGAAAGTATAAATGCATATAAGCAGTTCACCAAATAATAGATTTTAACATTGTGTTTAATATGTGGTGGTTCTCATTAATATTTTCCTGAATAACTTTCCCTTCTGGAAACATACTGTACCTTTGATAGGATGGGAAATACTGATATGCCATCATAGTCTCAGAGTGAGTAACACTGTAATTTTTACATCACCTGAACATATTTGGAAACTTCATTGAAGTGATCTACCCCTCTTACAAGTGCAGATATGTTTTTTAATTGTTTAGTGATGAACCAGGATAATGGAGCATTTAATCAACTAACTCAAAGCAGATGAATCTGCTACTGTAAAACTTAACATTATGGTAAAATAGAAAGTACAAAGAATGTCCACTTAAAATTATTCTATAGTGAATTTTTGAATTGTTTACTTTAAACAAATAATCTCAAAATGATCGGGCAAATCAAATAATTGAATCAAAGTGGATTTTCACTTATAATTATGGGTAACATGCTTGTGCGGGATGAACAGCAGCAATTTTTAAAATGGCACAAAATAATAATTAACAAATTTGGTACATGTATTTCATATGGTTTATACACAATGTTAGCCGTGATTGGGCTGTTGTGGATTCCTTCCAGCTTTACAGCAGCTTATAATTAGCAAGGCAGCACGCACATTATATACTTATTATAGATTATATGTAAACTGCACAAAGTCATCATTCACAAGAGTAATTATATACACTGTAAGCATGAGTAAAGTTAATAACGAGCTTTTAAACTAAATGGTGTTAAAGAGCTGCCAATGCTCTTTCATCTCTCACTTAAAGCACCCCTATGTGATTTTGCCCCAGGCTTTCATAAACGATACTGTAAGATGGAATGCTAAAGATAGGTATGTTTTTTGGCATATAATTTCTCCACAAATGAAATAAACTTTGCATCTCTCTCACTCATTGATAGTCTATAGCGCTTTATCCTGTATACAAAGTCATTTGGGGCTGGAACCTATCCCAGGAGACTCAGGGCACAAGGCGGGGTTCACCCTAGACTGGGTGCCAATCCATCGCAGACACTTTGCATCTCAGATTGTAATTACCCAGTGGACATGCAGACTAGAACTCAGTTCATCTGTAGAAGGTCTTTTAAACTCAAGAATCATTAAGAGGTCTTCAGGTCATCCTCAAGAAAATAAGATGTTATTATTATTTACTCTGTGAAGACACCCTAAAGATTACTCTGGTATAAGACTTGAAATTAGTCCTGAAGGCATCTGGGGCATTAAGACTTTTAGAGCTTTAATGAGTTCTGAAGACATTCCCAATAGGTCTTTGGTTTGCATGGTCCTGAAGCAGTCCTGCACAGCCCAGTGGATAAGGAAAGTGTGAGATCACAATGCACTATATTCTATACAGATCACAATGTTTTAACCTGTGATTTTGTCTATGCTATGTAAAATAAATGAAAGATAAAAAAAAAAAGCTTTATAAATATAAAAAAGCTATACAAATTTCATGACTGTATTTTTCCTGACAGCTCCCTGACAGAGGACTATGCCAGGGCATGGACTCACATTTTTGCTCACAGCTAACAGGAACACACACTCTAGTGGTATGAGTTTGTCATTACAGTCTGATCTTTAAATGGTTTTATGCTTCTGTGGCTGTTAATCCATTGCTTTGGTGAGCTACATGACACGACACACCCACATCACATCCATCATCCTGAAACACATTTTTGCTGAATATGCCATGACTTGGTGCTGAGGAAGGGTGAGAGCCCAGACCAGTTGGCCAACAATTCTAGTCAATGAAATAGTGTGCAAATTACACGGCCATCAGGTTCAAGCCAGTGCAGTATAAATAATGAGTCCTAAAATATTAGCAATATATTCATTTGAGGAATGGAGCCCTGGAATCTTTGTTCGCTTTTTAAAAAACATATTTTTATGTCTTAACATAAATCACCAATTGGTTAAAAATGTTAAAAATCTTTTTACAGTCTTGCTTTCAATTTCCATGCAGTCTAGAAGCATACACAGGCATATTTGCTGCCAACCATCTTCTGGGAACTACACCTGAGTTCATTCTGTATCACCACCAAATACAGGTTTCTATTAAACCTTAAGCTGATAAAAAAAATAAAAGAAAGAAATTAGATGGGCAATTCTTCTATATGTTCTATAAAGTAGTATAAATAGTTCTGGGGAACTCCAGCAACACAAGATGAGTGACCTACAGTAATCTGATACTGTACTCAACAGTTTGACATACCACCCCACTAGAAAACCGTTTGAGCAAGTATGGAAGGAACATATGGGAATCTATTTCTGAAAGTGAAAGGATGAATAATAATAATAATAATAACCAATTGCATAAAATGAAATAATGTAAGAGTATTGAAATGGTGTAAGAGAAAAATAATGATGTATTGTACATACAAAATCTACTACTGTAAAATGAAAATATTTTCAAGGACAATGCTTGTAAGGCATCTAATGATGCTGTTAACCTATAAAACATTTGCTCAGTTGTCAGATCACAAACAGGAACAAATGGAAGAAATTAGTTGTGTTGTCTGGGAGAAGGGGTGGCATTACCCTGTCTGTCACTCACACAAAGAAACGAGCCAAATGTAGGTGGTCTATAAAATCATATATGTGCAAGGGTGTCAGATAGATCCTCCAAGTGTGTTTTGTAGGGAACATTCATTACCCCTCACGCTCCTCAGCTGGTAGTGCTCATATAGTAGGGAGCTGGCTAGTCAGGTCAAAAAAGTGTAGAGAAAATGGGCAAGAAAAATATGAAGTATAGGACATTAGAAGAAAAACAAATCTGCAACAAATATTCATAAGGTACAGGATTGAAATTAAGATTTACCACTTAAAAAAGGTATGACTATGCATGCGGCATTTTCCACTGATAGCAGAAATAACTTCAGTTGAAACTCATTGTTGTCGTATCTTTAATGAATAGAAATGAGTTGAGCAGTTGAGTAAATAGTTTATTAATGAGCTGTGTAGCACTCATTGTGTCCACCTGGTGGAGGTTTTGTGTTATTGTAAACTGGAAAATACTGTATTTATTTTTCACACAATACTACTAATTCAAATAAACATATTCAAAGTTTTTTGGGGGGGGGGGGAATAAATATTAGGTATTATGTACATGTTCAAAATTGAAAAAAGAAAAAGATACATAAATCGCATACAAACTATTACAGATTGACAGATCAATTAAGTAACAGTGAAATTCACTAAGAATTGTTTTTCTAATATGTTATTAAAATCCCTTAAAGACAATAAATGTAAAATCATAACTAAATGTTAAGACTTCCAAGGCATCCATCCTGCAAGAATTATTGAAACCTGAATAAATGCTTGGCAGCGGGCTGTGGAATGTGCATGTAGTTGAATAAAAATTATCCAGAAACACGTTCTGTAATTATTTTTTAAAATTATTATTGTTCACCATGGCTAAACATTTAGATAGCTGTGAAAGGCACTATTCAGGCAGGTATGACAAGAGCAAGGATGGAAAGATGCAGTATAGTGTTTGGAACTGGAAATTGTGCTCGCAGGCACACATTCAATGACAGCAATGCTTGGATAGTAGTTTGACCAACTAATTTGATCAAAATGTCAATTCACTTTGAACTTCAGGCTATTGTTTGAAAAAAAAAAAAAGAAGAAAAAAAAAGAATGAGTTGATCTTCACCATATTATAGACTAGAGGGCAAGTCTAGACTTAAAAGCCCCCTACTGACATTGCTACTTAGAGTGCATCTAAATATGTTTATTTTTTTTGACGACTTATATTTAATCCACGATGAAACCTTCCTATTCTGACTGGAGCGCTTTCTTTCTGGAGATCAGTGTACGGGGGGGGGGGGCTCACTGACGAGTTTGACAATAATGTAAATCCTATGCTATACTGTTCAGAGTCAGATCTTAACCCAATTGAACACTCATGGGAGAATTCAGAGTGAATTACAGTATTATAAATGTTTGATATTTTTAAGAATTGCGTTTATTCCTCCAGTACAATTCCAGGGTACTGAAGCTTTTCTGGTGGACGGTGGTGATCCAGCACCTTACTAAAACACTTTTTTGCCAAAAGTACAGTATGTGGACACCAGCGTGTTGAAAATCCCATTGCAAAAACCATAGTTGTTAGTGAGTTTCTCTCCATGTGTTGCTCTAACAGCCACCACTATTTTGGGAAGGATCTCCACTAGTTTTTATTTATTTATTTTGCTTCTAGCTTTATGGCAACAGTTTGGAGACTGGATACTGTATAGTGTACAGTATATGCCTGGTTCTGAACTTCCCCTCCGATGCTCATGTAATTTCTAGAAAACCTTTAGTGAAGAAAACATTTAGCTGGTTTAGGATCTATAAATTGTGATTTCATATGTTCAATTATGTGCTTAAAAATCATAAATGGACACCAAAAAAAATTTTTTTTTAAAGGAAGCAGGAGACGTGGAAAAAACAGGAGGATGTTTGTTCGAGTTAAACCGACAGAAATGAAGTGCACTATTCAGTGGAGCAGCATA
>JAAGKR010008108.1:7500-33088 GCA_011419295.1 Clarias macrocephalus | reverse complement strand
TCTCTCTCTCTCTCCCTCTCCCTCTCTCTCTATCCCTCTCTCTCTCTCTCCCTCTCTCTCCCTCTCTCTCTCTCTCTCCCTCTCTCTATCCCTCTCTCTCTCTGTCTCTCTCTCTCTCTCTCTCTCTCTCGATCTGAACTGTCTGAAACGATCTCCATTTCTGATTTCAAACACTTGCTACACGATTGAGTTTTTTTTTTACAGAGGAAAGGCTAATCACATTTATATGTAACAGTTAGCTGGTCGTGACTTTATTGCTTCAAAAATTGCACACCACTGTGGTTATGTAACGCAATGACATGCACAAATGTAGTGCAGTGGAAAGTACAGATATTTGGTGCAGGATTTAGTGGAGTAAAAATAAAATGTGTCCACTAATAAACTACTCAAGTAAAATGCAGATACCTGAAAACTGTACTTATGTATATTAACAAAATAAATGTACAGACTTTCTTTCCACTTCTGGACTAACAGTAGCCAACATTACAGACAATACTATACTATGAAGGTCTATTTACTTGAATTGTTACAAAGCCACCATCCGGACAGTTCACCGTGTTTACACACATATCCTAGAAGAACGCAGATTCCTTGTTCAACTTCATCTCTTCCCCACTGATTTATTGTACAAACCTCGAAGTATGTTTTCACTGTGCTACTTGTGGGGTGTCTGTAAAATAATATTTGCAGGAGGTTCATGTCCATGCAAGACCTCGTTTTCCCACCCGTTTCTCATCATCGACATCATAAACTAATGCTGATAGCCTTGTTTAAACACATATTTTCACTGCATTTTAATCAGTCATAGAAAGAAAACAAACAACCTTATTATCACAGAACGGCTGATTCGTGGTTTACCTTTCCAACATACTGCGGTTCAGATCCCATATACTCTTCCAACACAAAGAACTGGTTCCACACCCATCCTCTCTTGACTCTTTGGATCCCGGCCATGCCGTGCTTCCTGTGCTCCCTCAGACCCCCGTGGTGCTCCTTTCCCCACCTGTGCATTGGAGAAACAAAGCTCTTGTCCAGGAGATACCAGAGGAACAGGAGCACACAGTTCCCCGTGAGCATTGGAAACGTTTCAGTGGGTATGGACCTTCAGTTTCGAATACTAAGTGACTCTGAGAGCTGCACAGAGATGATCGCCGAATCCGGGGGAAAATGTACCACCGTGCTTCGATGACATTGATGAAGGTTCACGGCCGCTTGAAATTTTCCAGCGTTCCACCTGTAGGAAAGAGGACATTACATGGATCAGAACATTCCTGTTACTAATTTCTGAGCACGTCCAGGATGATGTATTGGGTTGTTTGGATCATCCATATGTATAGGGGTGAGAAAAAAAAATGGATGTCTTTCCTGTAACGTCCTATTTTGGTTTTGTCTTTGAGGCAGTAAGGCGTATCTTCTTGCCTTCTCGGGCATGATGCAATCTTACAGGAATATATATATATATATAGGAATTTGAGGAAACTTGAGTGTAATTTGCACTCTTGAACCTAGCATTAGGAGGCGTGCGAAAAGTAAAAATAGGTACAAATTTAGTGATTTTTATCAGCGTAAGCTTTTTGGAAAGACTCCAGGAGTACGTTAGGAGAGTAATGTATTGGATTTTTGCAAAGCATTAGTCTCTAAAAATGAGCCTGCTTCAGGATCAGAGATGCTTATAGCCTGATTATGCAGATGGTTTATTGTGAAAAAAAAAAAAAAAATTTTGCACTTGGACTCAGGGTCAAAAAAATAATAGAAGACCATACACGCTCTGAAACTGCATAATTTAGCCTGCGCCTTTGACCATATTGGCACACGAAATGAAGGTATATTGGGGTGTAGTCTAAAATTAAATTGTGAAAATACAACATGGGTCAGCACAGCTCTCCGTGGAGAACAATCTCTGTAATTATCCAGATTCAAAAGAACAGTGGAAGAAAACGTCATTCAAAAATGCTAATGTAGTTAAAAGCAGTAAAAACAAAAAAAAATGGCACTCAACAATGCTAATCAGCTAACAGACGACAGCTTGTCGCAGTGCATTTGAAACATTTTCTTCCATTCCTTCAGGAGTGAGCTAAAGGTGTGAGAAGACTTCAAGGCAAATCTAGTGTGCTACAAATCTTGCAGGAAAATGTGTTTTGCTAATCGCCAGACAGCCTCAAATAGCAAGTGATGACAGTCCTCAAACAGTCACAGAGCAGCGTTTGGACGTCCGCAGGAACACAGGAGCGTCCCAGGAGAACGGACTTACATCTCATTATACCACGACGCTGTCGATTCGCTGCGTTCTGAATCACTTTCTGACAGTCACGCAGCTGCAAATCACAGATTTATATTAGCATTCTAATGCGTTAGCGTTTCTGTAGTCACAGTTCGTTCACAGGGACTTTTATAGTGAAGGCTTCGTAAACAGATTTAAAACAATGACTGATGTAATATTTAGCATTTATGTAAGGAGTCTCAAGAGGAATAAAACATTTCATGAAGGTCTGTTATAGAAGCACAATCATTTTCATGTCTATAGTTACTAGGCTCCATCACAAAATCATGTTGTTCATTATTTTCCTATAACAGCATGTTGTATTTCTCAGTTATTCAATTTATTCATGACATTTCATGTATATTTTAGTTTAGTCATTTAATCCCGCTAGTTATGCACAAGGGCCGACCTCGGCTTCTGAAAAATGAGTCCAACGTGGAACGCCAAAACATGCAGTTACTCAAACGACCACTAGGAGCCGGCTCCAGGAGGCATTCCTCCTGGAACCAGAAATAAACATGTTTACAGTCTGGTACAAAAATAAATAAATAATTGTTTTATTCTCCATGGCTAGATTTCTCATTCATGACAACTGTATGGAGTGAATTTTTATGTAAGTCATCAATTAAAATTACATTAAGCCATAAAGTTACACATAATTAGGGGTGTGGCCAATTGACCACAGCTGCACTTCAAAACCACTCTTCAGAAAACATATGAGTGTTATTTGTCCAGTGCTTTTTATCCAGCCTTTGGTTATGCGCAGTGTATGAGCTACTGTCGTTATGGAAATATGACAGTTTGGATTTAGTTTGTATAGTTTTATAGCAGAACAAATAAACAAAATGTAAAAAAAAAAATTCCAGGGAGTATTTAAATATGTATTTTCACAATTGTTAAAGGGCACATCTTGTGCAACATTTAAAATTAGAAATTGTCATGGGTCTCCAGTGTGTGTGTGTGTGTGTGTGTGTGTGTGTGTGTGTGTGTGTGTGTGTGTGTACAAAAAAAAAGTTATTATTAAGTCCAAGAAAAAGAGCCTGGTGAGAAAACAACTATCGAAGTGAGGACACCAACTTGTAACGAGCTGCTCTTTGATTACGCAGTATCACACTCGAGGTTGTGCAGATGTTACAATGCAGATGTTCGGAATATCAGTATGGATATCGACCTCGAGTGTAATATCGCTTTTATACAACAGTTCCACAAACTCCTTTTATTATCAACAGGTTATGATTTGTTTCTTAATTTTACCAGTTATTTAGAAAATTCAACACATTTCCTGACTTTTGGCATTTTTTTCTATTTCTATTGGCCTGGGTTTAACCCCCCTCCCCCCTCCCCCCTAAATACAGTATATGTAAGGTATCTGAGGAATATTTTAGCTGTAGCATTAACACACACACAAGGGTTCTTTGAGATCTGTGTTACCTTGTTAAAGAAAACGTAAATTATGGGGCCTTTAAAGTCATCAAGGTGAAAAGCGATTATAGCTGGAAACATGCAGAAATCTAACCCACAGAATGATGGTTTGATATAAAGCTCCTGCAGCTTGTACACAATCAAAAACAAAGTGTGAATTCAATCTGTCGGCTTCTATAAACTGCTCCCTCAGAGTAAACAGTCTTGGCTGATGTGTAAGATGTGCATTGTTATGCCGGAGCGTGAATAACAGGAAAGCGCTTCAGGGCGCTTTGCATTAGCAGTCTGAAGTAGTTACAGGACTAAGCTGCTTATTGCTGAATAAACATTCGGCGTTTCAGGACGCGGCAGCCGGCCGAATCACTGAACCTGCGCTGTCACATTCAGTTAAAGAAAAAGAGGCTATTGTTAGCCAGGAGCTCGCGGCTAAGCAGAAAGTTACGAGGTAAGCAAAAGGGTTGTTGGAGAAATGGAGCTGACAGCACACCCACGCAATGCGAGATTAAAAGGAAACAAATGTGTTTCCTTAATATTCCTGAGATTTTATTCTGTTGAGAAGTTAAAGGAAATAATGTCGGGTCACGCGAGGCAAAAAAAAGGAAACAAACAACAAAAAAAGCTGCTGTGATGTCCATGTGTGAGGAATAAACCATGCTACTGGAGGGAATAATCAACAACAAGGCGGTGCGATGAGCTGTTTTATTCCCTTTAGACAACATCATATGTTTTTAAATCCAATTATTGTTTAATTTGATGCTATAAAACATCGGTAAAGCAGAGTTAGTTTCCATAAGTTATGGCACTTATAAACACTTGTTCCCTCACCAGTCTCTCGTTATTCTCATTATATATATATATATATATATATATTACACGCTCTGTTTATGCGGTCCCTATAGATGAACGTTTTAGCACGAGCATGTTAATACATGAAACCTGTGATTTGCAGCCGCGCACCAGTGTAGAACCTTCTGACCAATCAGAATCCAGAATTCGACTGTGACATAAATGCATACTGAAACACCCGAACTCTAATTAAACACGATTCCAATTAACAGCTAACATCTTTCTCATGGAAGTTCATCTAAATCAAGCTAGCGAGCAGGGATTAGCGCGCATCGAGTCGGCGGCGGTGACATATGCTGCCACTGGCACACAGTCAACACGGCGACGGTGCGAATCGGCAAATTAACGTCTGCGCTTCCCTGAAAATATGGCCTGATGATGCTTTTTTTTTTTTTTTTTTTTTTTGTCACCAGATATGATTAAAATGAAGATGTAATCCAGGGAGAGACAGAACAAACAGACTGTTGGCTTCATAAGAGTGCATTTTTTATTATTAGCACTTTACCATCTTGGCCGTCCGCCGCCAAGTGAATGATTAGAGCGTCCGGGGAGGACACGTGGAGTGTTTGTGTCTCACTTCATAAGCATGATTTAGTGCGGGGTTCACTCGTAATTGTGAGCTGATTAATTCCTTTGTACGTACAATGACAAACGGGGACGTGCCGCGTGATGAACACGCGATAAATGTGACGTACTATAATATAACCACGCTAACACACCAGCTGAAGCGTGGTTTAGTAACAAACAACAAACAGCGCAGAATGAGAAAATAAAAAAAACACAACCACGCAGGATCATAAACAGGAGAACAAATAATTTGACAGTAAAACAGGCTGAGAAACGCAACTGCGAAAACAACAGCTGTGTATATACTGTACAGGAGCCATATCTGTATCTGCATGTTTGGATTTCAACTCTGAAGTGGGTGTGGCCTATAAAGGAACTGAGGAGAGAGCAGCTGCCTGACCACACCCACATTCACACAACACATGTCTCTGCACTAATCACTTCCAAGTCCTTCTGAACCGCCTCTGAACCGTCCGCGTCGTTCTGTTCACGGCTAACGCTTAGCTACAAAGCTAACTAGCTTCGAACACGAGGCTGAATCCCAAATCCCTCTCTAACCCCTGATCAAGGGCACTACTTGGAGTGTGGAACAAGGGAGTGTACATCCTACATAGTGCACTAGCTATACATTTAACACTTTATGGGATTCGACCCCAGAACCCTGAAGTTAACGGAGCTGATATTCTACAGTGTAATAAGTGTAAATCTGCAGTAAATCTGGTGAGTTTCTCAGGACTGTCCACCTCCTCCATGGTTTATTCTCCTCACCTGGAGCACCTACAGAGAACCGCCCAGAGTTCAACACCACTCTCACCTGACTGTTCATTACAATAACTGTCACTCGCTTACTGTCGCTCGCCAGCTCCTCCAGTCGCGTTAGTTCCTCCAGGCATGGAAGGATATGTGTGGGCGGAGCTAAATAACTAGTTAAATAAAGAAGCAAATCATAACCTGTTGCCCTGCGATGTATTGGCACCCTGTCCAGGGTGAACCCTGCCATGTGCCCTATGTCTCCTGGGATAGGCTCCTGCCCCCCCGTGACCCCGAATACAGGATTAAACGGTATAGATGATGAGTGAGTGAATGAGTGAGTGATCATAACCTGCTGATAATAAAAGGAGTTTGTGTAACTGTTGTATAAAAGCGACATCACACTCGAGGTCGATATCCATACTGATATTCAGAACATCCGCATTGTAACATCTGCACAACCTCAAGTGTGATACTGCGTAATCAAAGAGCAGCTCGTTACAAGTTGGTGTCCTCACTTCGATAGTCGTTTTCTCACCAGGCTCTTTTTCTTGGACTTAATAATAATAATAATAATAATAATAATAATAATAATAATAATAATAAAAGAAACTAACATATACAAAATACTAAATTACTGTACTCTGATGTTGGAGAATTTCAAATGTTACAATGCTGACACTGGAGACTCCTTCCATTAACCTTCAGCTGAAAATTCGACACTTTTTAAAAACGGTCACATGAAGCTTGGAACCTGTGAATGAGCTCTTAGTATAGAACAGATTTTAAAAATTAATGAACACCAGTCCAGCGCTGTGGCGTAAAAAGAGAATACTACGACTTCTAAACCTTCAGAGACATGGAGCGAAGAGACTGTCTTTTAACGACATCATTCATTATTATTAACACTCGGCCGTATTGGCTCCTCGCTCTTCGCTCCTTCGCTCGTTTTTCAGCGGAAGGGACACATTCAGGCCACGCCGGTCTCAGAACTATAACGTAATTTAATCCTGGACTGGTGTGGAATACATGGATACGACAAGCTTTAGATGCACAGTACAAATCCGCGCTAAAACCTGAAGCCTGAAGCCGGGGGGAGAATCTGACGCTGAGATTAGATCCTGCCTGAGATTATTGTCAGGCAGGAAGGAAACGCTGTTCAGCAATCAGCAGCGAGGTCTGTGCACCGTTTAGCAGATTCTCAAGGGCTGGAGATTCGCTACCCGGCTGCGTCCCTCTATAGGAGCGAAGGACACCGTCAATGTCGTCTTCCTTCAAGCCCTTCTGTTTTTGTTTTTTTTGTATATATAAAGAAGAAGAAGAAACGTATCACATGCATTAAAGTGTTCTTGGTCTCACGTGCTCTGTGTTTGAAGAGCTTACTGACCTTTTCAAATCCAGGCTCGTCAACAGCTCTTAAGAGACTTAATTAGTACGTGACATGCAGCACCGTGCTGTTTATTTGCGCTGCTGTCACATTCAACAAGGTGAAAAGCAAATGACTACATGTGCTCCTCTAAAAAAGGCCTAGATTTCATATTTATATCCAAAATGAAACCCCAGCGGAACAGAGCGAGAATTGTGGTTTTATATTTACACACCTGGCAAACATGTTTCAAAGCGTTCTCAGGTTTTCTTTTTCTGTGTTTTTTTTTTTCTATTTACTTTTTTTTTGTAGAAAAGTCACATAAAAATTGAATCATGTGCACTTTTAACACACGAGTCATTTATTTTCCATGACTTTTACACCGAATAATCCAATTATTTTTACCTGATTTAAAAATTTTAAAAAAGGCAAAGTGGTGTAGTGATTAGCACTGTCGCCTTGCACCTCAAGGGTCTGGGTTCGATTCCCGTCTCTGTGTGCATACAGACCAAAGACATGCAGATTAGGCTAATTGGCTTTCCCAAATTGCCCGTAGTAAGTGAGTGTGTGTGTGTCCTGTGATGGATTGGCACCCTGTCCAGGATGTACCCCGCCTCGTGCCCTAAGTCTCCCGGGATAGGCTCCAGGCCCCCCGTGACCCTGAATACAGGATAAAGCGGTATAGAGGATGAGTGAGTGTTTTAAACAAAAAAAAATTACCATTTAGTATTTACACAGGATCAAATGATTTTCTCCCATAAATGGTTCGCTGTATTTACTGTAAACGATTTTCGCGTCATCCATACTTCACTTTTTTTCTTTTCACGTGATTCTTACTTGAATCGCTTCTTTTATACAATTTATTACTTTTCACCTGATTAAGATTCCACAAGATTTCTATGTTATAAATGTATTTATAATTAATAATTCTAATAAATAATTAATTATTTGAATGTATTAAATGATTTGGTGTAACATTTTATTTATTTTCTAACACAATTTGTTATTAGAAGATTAATAGATCCA
Source organism: Clarias macrocephalus (assembly GCA_011419295.1). Taxonomy (NCBI): domain Eukaryota; kingdom Metazoa; phylum Chordata; class Actinopteri; order Siluriformes; family Clariidae; genus Clarias; species Clarias macrocephalus. Next base: position 24,851 of record JAAGKR010008108.1, on the reverse strand, counting down.
CCAGAATGAATAGATTCTTACAGAAATATAATCAGAGTTCATGTTCACATTCATGTGATTCCTACATGATTCTTTTCTTTTCACATGATTCTGCCATGACGTGTGGACAGAACCGCAAAGTTATTCATTTTAGGTGATTTGTACTCAGTATTTGTACAAGATTCTTAAAGAAAAAAAAGAAAAAAAATCATTCATTTTTAACTCGTGGTTCATGTTCACATGACTTTTTAACCATAATTACTTTTTTTTATATACCTGATTTAAAACAATAATAATATTTGACTCATTAATTTTCATATTATTATTTAACACAACTTTCTCACAACTGTTTCACACATTATTATGTTCATATGCATTTCTTAAAAAATGATCACATGATCTATTTGTGCATTTATTTAACCTTTTTCTATGATTTTAACAGATTCCGGTTGGTTTCTGTTTCCCGTGATTCCTTTCACTTGGGTTTTATCTGTCTCTCCCGATGTTATTTACATGAACTCCGGTTATATTTCTGCTCCCTGTATGTGAGCTTTGGGTGAAACAGGAGTTAATATCCATCCAGCCATTTCAGATGCTGGCACAGACCAGTGAGCTGAGAATCTGGGTGTGGGAGTGGAGGATGGCTCGGCCCAGGGGACAGAAAAGCCATTCCGAGTTTCAGTGCTGTCCAGAAACACCAGAGAGGAGAAAAGGAAAGTCGCAGCGATCAATGATTATACGATTTACTGCATTCTCACAGGAAACTCCGAAATTATTTCATTATTTCAAATGTTGGACTAAAACCCAAGAGATTACATGTGCTCTTTTACTACAATACGATCAGGATCACTATTGCGGATGCTTTGTCAATAAGATGAACATGATGCAAATCATGTGACGTGGTAACGTGCGGCGACACCGGCGCCGGCGTGACAACTATGGATTGAGCTTCTTGGGTTTATGGAGCGGAGTTTAATATAGATGTGGGTTTACTGGAGGTTTAAAAGCCTCGTTAAATCAAAAGAAATGTAGAGCTGTGGCAGTGTTTATACGGACGATCCGTGTAGCGCAGTGGCACGTTATGACCCAGAGTGGATGTTAAAAATGTCCCTGGAAAACTCTGGAAAATACCCAGATAGAGAAGCAACAGCGATGTCAGATGTACATTGTGGCTCTGACAGATTCATCACTCCAGTTTCAGCTTTGTATAATCCATCCACACACACACACACACACACACACACACACACACACACACACACACACACACACACACAGAAATCATCCATTTCTTTCTACATGGAATGTTTTCGCAGGGTTAAGTGATTTTTTAATGATTTGTCACACACAGTTCCTGCATGATTCATTCAGGTTCACATTATTTGTTCTTGATTAATTAATGTTCATGTCTGATTCCAGCACCTTTCATTTATTTCCCCTTTTGATTCCTACAAGAATCATTTATTTCCGCATGATTCCCACATAATTAATATATTTGTGTTTGATGCCTGCGTGATTCATTGTTTGAGTCTGAATATGATTCCGGAAAAAACAACAACAAAAAAAAAAAACATGATATCGGTGCTAAAAAGTGTCTCACCTACAGTAGGTGAAAAAGTGAATTTTCAGATAGCATCGTATAACCCCATTTTTATAATACTTAATGCTTCTTATCGCCCGATCTATGCTTCGTTTTTTGGAAACATGCATAAATATATTATAAATAAAATTTCATGCCCTTTTATGTACAGTCTGCGTGTAGTATCACTAAAGTCATGATGAAAACAGGCTCTAAATAGACCAGAGTAAATATAGGATTTCATATTTCCCGCGTCGATAGTACAGGCATCGGCCACCAGAGGCAGCACACGTGGCGTAAACAAAGATGGCCGACCGTTTGACTGTTCAGGATCAGGCTAAGATCGCAGCACGTAGAATAGTGGCGTAGAATAAAACGGAGGAAAGCAACACTACATCCAGAGACAATGAAAAAATTTCACACAAAGCTGATGAGCACCGGCTCGGTGAACCACGCAAGAAGAAGTGGCCGTCCATCCACTGCCCGGATTTAATGATTTGCTTTCATTTTTCTGTGTAATAAAGTACATGTACAATTACGTTTAATAGATTTGTATTAGAAATATGGACTTTATCATCAATTTTTAATGATTAGTTGCTTTTCACCCATCCTGTAGGAATTTAATTAATTAGGTGGGAATCAAATGTTGAAAAAAAAAAAATATATATATATATATCGTCTGAAAATCATGAAAAAAATGAATTGGAATGAAGTGGAAATTGTGACTGAAAATTAGAAAATTGTGTGAATACTAAAAAAAATAATAAATTGTCTAGGAATCACATGCGATAGTTAACGGATCATGCATGTGGGAAATCAAAGAATGTAGAAAATCACATTCAGAATCAAACAGGAATCATGTGGTAATAAAATCTATTGTGTAAGAATCGCATGTGGAAATAAACACAGTATTGGTGCTGATTTAAATTTTTTATGTTATACATATAATAAAGAAAATGTGTTTGGTTAAAGAAGCTTCTGAAGTTAATGCAACATGGAAGTGACCAACTTTTTAAAATTAAAATCTTTCAATGATCTTAACTGTCATTCAGATGAAACTTGGCCAATGTAAATTCCACATGAAAAGACATTAACCTGAAAAAAGTGTATTTTTCTAAAACACAAAATTTTAAAGATATTGCAACATGAATTTAACATGGATACGGACACTACAGATTTTTTGCTTTTTAAGGTTTTTTTTTTTTTTTTTTTTTTAACCAAAAAACTCAAAACAGCAACAATTTTTACAGGTCATATGCTTCTAGACGCTTACACCAATTTTAGCATGAATACCCATTAAGAAATTATGTATTCCACATGCAATTCCTACACAGTTTACATACCTTTATGTTTGATTCCTGCATGATTCATTATTTTCTGAATTTGATTCCTACATTCATCGATTTTCCACATGCAATTTCTACATGATTCATCCATTTTCACATGTGATTCCAACACGATTGATTAATTTTTACATATTATTCAGTAAGCATACAATTTGCTTATTTTCAGTTGCAATTACCACACAATTACATATTTTTTATTATTTCCAGATGATTCTTTTTTTCCCAACAATTAATTCCCAATTAATTAAATTCCACATGTGATTCCTACAGAGATTCTTTATTTACACATAAACTTTTTTATTTTGTTCTGCTCTGTTCTAAATCTTTACCTCTGCCTGTGATACTTTCCACCAAATTAGGTTTGATTTATTTCCTAAAATAAAAAGAAACTTGTAGGGGAGCTTAACCCGCTGTGACCCTGACCAGGCAGTACCAGGCAGTTACTGAGGATAAATGACCTGAATGACTGAATGGTGGAGCATCACACACTACTGCATGTGTGTGTTAATGTTAGCTTTAATGAATGTGGTGTTTATTTTGTCGAGTCCAGTAAGACCTCAATCTCAATGCAGACTTCTGGTCTCCTGTCTGTATGTCTGTATGTCTGTCCAGCCAGATTTTGTCACAGCATCACATAAATCAACATGTTGAGTAAAAGCAATGTTATGAACAGTTATGTGCCAGATTTAATAATCTACTTTAAAATAATGCGCCAGTGTCTCAATGCAAACAAGCACCAATAGATATTAATTAGAAAAGATAAAGTGAATATTTTTACTGGGATTAGTTCATATTTTCACTTTGGGTGAAATAACAGCGCTGACGTGGTATAAGTGAATTTTAACACGCTGGAGTCGTTTTAAGACAAAACTTCATCTTTAAGTACAACTTGGTGTAAACAAGGCGTCAGATACTCGACCTTACAGAATGTGATTTCTGTGTATTAATAAGTTAGACAGAGAGACACACAGACATGTACGTGGACTTCAACCTCAAATAATAATAATAATACAGTCTGTTTGTGTGGGCTTGGATGCTTCGGTACCTTATTCCAGATGGCAGAAGGGTAAAGAGTGTGTGTGTGAGGTGTGTGTTTGGGGTCATCCACAGTGCTGGTGGCTTTGCGTTTACAGAGTTTGGTGTAAATATGTGTGGTGGAACAGAAAAGAGACCCCGATGGTCTTCTCAGCTGTGCAGGTCCCAAACCAGCTGCTCAGGATGCTCTCTGTAGTCTCTCTGTAGAACGTGGAGAGGATGGGAGGATGGGGGGGAGATGTGCTTTTCTCAGAAAGTAGAGACGCTGCTGGGATTTCTTGGTTATGGAGCTGGTGTTTAGGGACCAGTTGAGGTTCTGCTCCAGGAGACAACATCAAGAAATCGGATCTCTACGGAGGAGCCATTGATGTAGGTGAAGAGGTCCTTCTGAGTTCTCCTGAGTCAACATCCAATCTTGTTAGTTTTGTCCACATTGAGAAACACGCTGACGTGGAGTTCTTGCTGATGAGACCCACCACGGTCGTGTCATCGGTGAGCTTGATGACGTGGGTCGGGCCGTGCGTTGCTGCACAGTCGTGAGTCAGCAGAGTGAACAACAAATAAAGAGTCATTGTAGTTTGCCGAACAGTATCATGAGAGTTAGAGATAGCTGAGGTGTATTATAGAATCAGCTTCTCCGAGAGTTTTTTCCCATCAGGCCGAGGTCTATCATCTATACCATTTGTGAGAGTGTGTAAGAGTAGAGGACACTGCCATTTCTCATAGGTACTTTCCAACTATTTGACATCTTTTCACAGTGCCCGGAAAAGAGAGGAAGTCAACATTTAAAACAGAGACAGTAGCTGGGGGCAGAGTCCCATTAAGCAGCTGTCTGAGCAAAATACTGAAAAAAAAAAAGAGAGAGAGTTCTGTCAAGTTCCTGAATTATAACTTTTAAAAGCTGGGAGATGTTTCAGAGTTTAAGAAGTTGAGACGATGGATGTGGCCGATCAGGAAAAGAAAGGACGTGAGTGATGAGAGCAGAGAGAGGACGATAAGGACGGAGGATGGCGGTCACAGATCGCAGGAGAAAAGGCAGGACATTTATTAGGATTTGTTTTGTCTAAAATGTGTATCTGAAAATGGTTGTCTTTCAATATCATTTTTATTAACTCTTTAAATGTATTAATATTACTTTAGAAACCATAATTCTTAATACACCCATGAGAGAATCTAATAATTAGAGGTTCCTGTTGCTCGTTGTGATGCACACAGGTTTATTACTCAGAATAAACATAATGGACGAATGAGTATGTGCTTAACAGACATGAATTAGATTATCACACACACTACTAATTTTAGTACAGTATTTATAGCGCCGGTACGTGTCGTTGATGGTTAAAGAGTTTGTAGAAACAGTTAAAATGTTCAATCTAATAATAATCTGCTGATCTTTAATGTAATCAGTGATATTATTATTATTTCAGGTTGTCTGTCTGTCTTTCTGTACGGCAGAACTCTCTGTCTAACTTATTAATCGGATTGCGAGTAATGCCGTTTCACGAGTGTTCCGCAAGACGAGCAAAGATTTTTAATAAATTTTGACTTGAAAAACGAGCAAATCTTGGTTTATGAGTGCCGAGTATCATGTATCACGCATGGGCTCTAGTTTTGACATCAAGCGTCACGTGATCACAACTGAGCCAATGATTTTTCTCTCTCTTGCGCTGTGGAATTGTGGGTAATCGTCTCCCCTGCTGGGTCTTAGTGCTCGTCTCTTACTGGTATAATCAACATCTCCCTCTCGTGTATCCTAGGTGTGTGCGCGCACAAACGGAAACACTTATCTGTCGGGATTTATTTTTACTTTTTTTTAAAGGTAAAGTGCAGGTTAATTTGTTTTATTTTTACTTTATATATTGTATTAATTATTTTTATGTATTTATTTTTTTGGGCTGTGAAACGACTAATTTGAGTTTTCATTATTTCTTATGGAAAAATTCTATTTGGTTTACAAGTGTTTTGGAATACGAGCCCACTTCTGGAACGATTTTATGCTCGTAATCCGAGGTTCCACTGTACAAAGAAATCACATTCTAAAAGGTTGAGTATCTTACGCGTTGTTTACACTAAGTACTTCTTTCATCGTCAGACAAGTACACTCCCTGTTCGGTAATCGGAGAGAGTAGATTATTAAATCCCACATGTAACTGTTCATAACATCACTTTTACTCAGCATTTAGATTTCACTTATGGTGCAGGTTAAACTTCAGGCAGAGATCTAAGGACTGCAAAAGTTTCAGTAAATTCTGTCCAGCGGTCGATTTAAGATGCGCCCACAGATTGATGCATGCGTGTTACGTTTCTAATCTGCTGACATACTGTATAGTGCAGGTTAAACATCAGGCACATAAATAAGTACTGCCAAAGTTTCATTACTAGTTTTTTGCGATGCTGTGATATCTTGTTGCCGTTCTACCCCCTCAGAACTCTGTACTGGTCGGTGCTGCGCTGTTTTTAACTTGTTCATATATATTTATTTTCCTTAGCTAGACATAGTCTTGTGCAGTCTTGTTGTTTTCTGTAGCATCATGCTCCCAGAGGAATGCAGTTTCATTTCACTGTGTACTGAACTGTATATGGTTTAAATAACTTTTTTGACTATTGACTTGCAGGGTTGCCAGGTCTTATGTCAGGCAAAACAAGATGTTTTTCTACTGTTTTAAGTAGCCATGCTTTTAAGCAAAATGTGTTTACTGACACGTTCCCTACATTACCCACAATGCCGTGCTGACAGTAGTGCTGTAGGATTTATACACTCTTACACTCAGCTCGCTCTCACCTCCTCATCTGGAATTTCTGCTCAAACATCAGCTTCCTACAGCTGCACTGCCTTCTGGGAGTTCCAGTGCAGAGTGTGCATGAACGTCTCCACAAGTCCATGCTGTGTTTCACATTAAGTCTGACCGTCATCCTGTTAAACTCCATTGTAAGTGCATTAACAATCACAATAACGCTGTGACGTCATCATCATTAACCTCCGGCAGGACTCACGACACCGCAACACAACACCAACAAATCAGAAGCAGTTTTTCAATATAAACAAACAAATAAATCTAATGTGTTTCTTGTTGGACGTTACCTTCAACACTGTGAGCGCTGATAGTGTTTTGGCACGTGTACAGGTTTGTTTTGTTGTTTTTTACATTTCTATTTGATTTTTTTGTTTGTTTGTTTGTTTAAACCCCTGTAAATCTGAACTTTTTCAAGTGTATAGTTATAAATCATGCTTCTATGCTTTTATTTATTAATATTTTTACATAGGACACTGTTACTTTATTTACTTTATTTACTTATTTGCATACATTATTACACTTTTATGTATTTTTTATTTTGCTTTTATTTTCCTTCCACTGTAAGTATTACAATTTTAGAAATCTTAAAATTTTTAGTTGCTTATTTATTTATATTTATATTTTCATAATGCACATTTATATTTCTTATTTTATTTTATTTGCAGTTTTTTACGTCATTTTTCTCCATGTTTGCAGTTTAAAATAATATTTTAATTGTTTGTTTTTATTTATATTTCAGTTTTTACACTTTCACTGTATTTTTATTTACACTCTAGTCTGAATCAGCATTTTATATATATATTTTTATCCACAGTTTAAAAATATTTTAGATTTTGTTAAATAATGAAATAATGTTAAAGAATTGAAAGCAGTTTAGTCGTTTGTTAACACTTTTTATTTGAACTCTCAGTAATTATTTAGCAAATAATATTTTTAGAGAAAAAATTTACACTTGTATTTGTGTTTTAGTAAATATAATATTTTTATGTTATGTTATATTTTTATTTTACTTTTATGTAAAGATCGCTGTAACTAATCTTTCACTTGTACTACATCTGTAGTTAATTATGGTAAATCATAGTGTTATTTCTATTTATGGTTTTATGGATTCATTTTTGAGAAATCTTAAAATTAGCTTCAGGAGAAGCATTAAAAAATCCAGAAGTATGCCTCTTAATAAAATCCCCGTGTAGGAAGGAAATTAATGTCCTCTGTTTGATGAAGCTTGAAGGACATTCAGTGAGACATTTCACTTTCAGTAAGTCTTGGTGTAATCTATTGTTAAACTCCCTGCGCTGTCCTCCGTGCATTGATTGGCTCTACACAATAACACTTTTAACTTTTAAAGGTCTTCAGAAGGATTTTGAAGTTGTGTTCTTGTTCTTGCTATAAAACCCTGTGTAGCAGTGAAACCGTTTCTGATCATTAACCACCAGGCTGAACGTCCCGGCACTGAGCTGAGTGAGATTGTCTTCTAACACAGAACACGACACCGTCACTCTAATGGTACCAGACCTTAAGCACCGGTCTGCGCTTTTAACTCAGGTGACAAGGAGACAAGGAGCTTCTCAGAAATCCCCGCTATGACATTTCAAACGCTTTCACCTCTGCGAAGAAGGAGCGCAAGGACAAAGCGACTCCCAGAGCGAGGGCTCTGAGTCACAGCGCTCGTGGCAAGGTGGTGTGGATCGTCCACGACTACAAAGGCAAATCCAGTCCTGGTTTGATGGTGGGAGATTCACTAGATGAGCTGCAGCACTTTTAATCTACGCCTTTTTCCTCAGTCATGACACTCAGAGCGAGGAAAGTTCTACCTGCACCATCACGCTCCTGCTCCTGCTGTTTAACTATGTATTGTGTATATATAAATATTTTACACTTATCTTTTATATACATACACATATACATATTGTACAGTATAGACAACAAACGGTACATAGAACACGTCTGCTACGCATGCTCATGTATCAAATGCTTAAAGGGCACCTATTTTGCGAAATTTGCAAAAATTCACAAAGACCAAAGTGAGACACAAACACTCTCTGATTCTTTATTATTTATTTATTTTTTACCTATTTTTCATTTTTGAATGGAGCTTAAACAAGCCGATTAGATTTTCTCCCTATTGTGACATCATACAAGAACCCCCCCCCCCCCCCTTACCCAGGCCTGTTGCTCAAGACACAAGCTCATTAACATACACACGAACCTGGAGGAGGAGTGAAACTATGAAGGGAGACTACAGTATGTTTCATTGTAAATTAATTGTAAAATAGGGAACCTTTAACTTTAAGATAGAGAATGTTGAAAAAGAGCACCCCTTGTGTATCACAGCACAACCCGCGCACACCCCGTCCCCAAATGTGAACCGCTTGTCCAATCTGGAGTGTTTTATTCCGTAGCCCATAAAACTCTGCCGATTTTAGCCGATGTTTTGCTATTTCTTTGATGAACATATATATATATCTATAGGGCTCAGGATTGTGCAGTAAAGAATATTGTGACATGTAATTTTTTTCAATACAACATGAATATGCAAAATGATGAACTGACTTTTAGTTAATTTTAACCAACTATACAAACATGACCGTGCAATTTTTTTTTTTTTTTAAACGGGTCACATTGGCAAGGAAACAGCACAGATCCAGACGATTCTGCTTGTGTTTGGACTCAAATCTATACATATCATAAAACTGTGAATAAAAAAGTGGGCGTGTCTGTACATTGAAGATATTTGTGAAAAAATATTCCACTCATTTGAGGGGACATGAGATGAGTAAGAGAACACATCAAGATGGTTTTTGGAATTTTTCTGTCTGTCTGTCTGTTTGTGCACGAATCGCGCAAAAACTACTGAAGGAATTTTAATGTGGTGGATTTGGCCGAGCTTGAGGTAACATACAGGCTTCGTTTCATCGCAGTCGGCCCGCGGGAAGAAAAGATACGCTACTTTGAAATTTAAATGGAAAACGCCCGTATATCATATAAGGGTTTTTATGGTTGTTTTCAGTTGTTTCTCTGACCAAAATAATATTAAGCTCATTTTAAGAGTTCTACATTTTTGCGACATCATTTCCATATTCCTATAGCGGTAAAATGCACACGCTATAAACCTAATGATAACTTGCGTTCTACCTGACATATCCGAAAACCCAAAAGCACAGTTTGAGTTCTGACCTGTGCTGTGGTGCCAGGACGCATCGGTGCCACAAGGGTTTTAATGACTGCGATCCTCCAAATCATCCAGACTCTAAACCACTCGCTACCTGATAAACCACTTCATAGGGGATGAGTTTTACATTTCACTGAAACTTGAATGCTATTTCAATTTGCCCCACGTCCGATCAGACCTTCATCTGGCATTTCATTCTATTTATTTATTTATTTTTACTTTATCAGATTTCTCTTTTTGAAATAAATAAAACTGTATAGAGCAAAACATTGTGTGTTTGTATACACTTAAGTCCTGTCTGCTTTCAATTCTCTCTCATTTCTTTTTTTTTGTCCTTACCCTCTGGCGTATTTTCCATTCACATACGCCCGGGTAAATACACAGATGTAGGCATGTGTGCGTTTCATTGTGCGTCCGTTCCCTCTGAGGCTCGGACGCAGAGTCTAATCTCGCATTCACAGGATCAGTGGACCTTCTAGATAAAGCTCAAATGAACAGCCTTGGTATTCACAAAGCAGCATTTGAGTCTCCACACACACTCGCTCACACACACACGCACACACACACACACGGCCAAGGCTATGCTTGTTCATAATAGTTCTCAGTGGGAGCGTTTCTCAGGAGAACTGTCAAAAAACAGCATTGAGGAACAAAGCCATTGTATGTTAATGCTGCACAATGCTAAAGGAATTCATTTTAATGAAATTGTGAGAATGTCATGTGATGGAGACAACAAAGGGGATACACACACACACACACACACGCACACACAGCTCATTGCTTTAATGTTCAAATTAACTTAATTCCTTCTATAAAAATAAATCCATTCACATTTAATGCGCACTGAATGTCATGGATTTAGGGGCGTGGCCCGTTATTTAGAAACAGTGATATCTAATAATTTTACTGTTATAATATAGCCTCATTTACACATTCATAAAACGTTAAGTGACCTCAATCTTTAATGAATTATGGTGACTACGAATCACAGTAAAGTAAATCAATAAATGTATTTTTTTTTTTGGTAAATAAATTTATATTTTGAAGCAACGGGGTGCCAAAACTTTTGGACATGCCGTTAATAGAATGGCTGTAGCTGCTATAACGTAACTGATGCCAGGGAGCAGATAAAAAAAAAATATTTGTTCTTTAATGAAATCGAACTTGTGATGAAGCACTTAAATAATTATACATTTTTAAATAATTCAGTTTGGCGAAGCGAGAGAAGCTCGGCAACAATACTGCAACAATGACTCTCATTTACGATAAAGATATTGAAAAAAAAATCCTAATTACATCGACGCCGCTAATCATAACACGCTGCCTGACAAAATAACATCTATATTTATTTCACGCAGTTTTAGTAACTCTGTGGAAGTTCTCCATGTTCTCTGTAACAACCAGCTCCACTGCACCGATTCATTAAAAAAAAAAAAAAAAGAAGTACAGTGAAGATGTCAGCACTTTTATTTCGATGCCTCCTCCAGTCTCATGAAATTCAACAGGCAGCCGCCGGCCAAGGCGCTTCCTCATCTCGCTCTGACATGACGACACTTCTAGCAACGGCGAAGCTCACCGAGCTAAACTGGCCACGGTGGAACATTCTGGAAGATAAAAGATCATTGCAGGGCTGTGTCCCGAATCTAATTTAATGCCCTATTAGTCTTAGATGGCGGTGATTTTTAAGAGCTACAGAGGAACCTGTAAGGATTACTTCACAATGCTGTCGATGTTAGTGCTGACCTTAAGCATCTGTTAAAGAATAAAGTACCTTTAAGGAAAAACAAAAGGAATATCCTTGAGCTACACAAGCTATTTCACCAAATAAAAAGCCTGATCCCCATGATCAATAAAACATTAACTTCTCATATGTTAGTCTGTTTAAAACGTAGCCACACTAGCAGCTCGCTAGTTAAAGTAACAGTGAGGTTAATTGTAAAATCACTACTCATCGCTAATCACAACAACTTCACACAAAACTGTTAAAAGAAATTTATCTGACCAATAGAGTCAATTCTAGCAAGCTAGTGAAACCTAATCTCAAAATTAACCAGAGCTAACCTAGCATGCAAAAGCTAAGCTAATGAATAAAAGTCATCTCTTATGACGTGAGAGAACAAAATTACAGAAGTAAGCAACAGCAAAGCTAATGAAAAAAAATTAATTACCTAATCAGAGAAAGCTAAGGTCATGAGAGGAAGCTTAATGCGAAATCAATTAGCGAATCCACATGTAAAAGGCAAAGAAACCTAAACCAACTAACCTACAATCACCTGAGATTAAACCCTATCTAAGTTAATGAGAAACACCTAAGCTAACCAAGTAAGTAAGTAAATTGAAGCATGTGAGCAAAAGCTAAGTTTGTAGCCAACAGCTAAACAAGTAACCTAGCAAGAGGTGCTCAACGAATAACCAAAAGCTACTCTATTACAACAATACTAAAGTTGCTACGGTGTGTAAGCGGTGTGCTGAGAGGGAATCAATCAAGCTACTTATTGAAATGTTTTTAGGCCACGCCCATCGCTACGGCTTTTTATCACATCACATGTCTAACAGTCAGGTTCTGTGACACTTTAAGTGTTTTCATGTTCATCAGTGTCATGTGGTGTTGTGATGTAAGTAATAGTTGTTAGATTTTGCTCGTTTGTTACTGACTCACACGGCAAATGACCTGTCAAGACTTCAGAAATGAAAAATGCCTCATGCTGTTTAGATTAATTTTCCTGCTTGTACGGAAAAGATGATTGATATTCAGTGTTTCTGGTGAAACTGTGCATTATTTCTTTCTTCTGTTTTATAACATATTCATCTAAAATGAAAAATAGATAGTTTCTGTCTCAATCAGTCACTATGAGGGGGTGGAGGCCTCTATTTATTCAGCACTAGTAAAGGAGGCGTGGCCAATGTGGCCAGTGAAGGAGGAGGGGCCAGTGTGACTTCGGTTAAAGTTAAAGAGTCTTGGCTAATCAGCATCAGCCTGTCTGACTCAGTGAAGAGTAGGGTTGGGTACCGAAAACCTATAGAACCGGTCTGTACCGGACCGAAACAGAACGCGAATTTCGGTGCCTCATTTCGGTGCCACTTAAATGCCTGAACTGTCGATTTAAATATTTGTTCTCTGGGGCTCTGATGATGACTCAGTTGTAATAAGCATTAGATTCATCAACACACATGATCGCTAGTAAAAATTTAAATACTTTTCATGGGATGTCAGAAATGATCGGAAAAATAAATTATTTAAATCTTGAGGACTTCAGAAAGCTTTGATAATACAAATCCAAAACATTGTTGCAGTAATGCTACTGTCCATTTTATTTTTGTAGATTAAAAGTTAAAAAAATTAAAAGCACAAATCATCGGGAAATGAGACCATCCGAGATGCGCATGAACGCAGTAACTAACGTTACACTCGCTCTGACGGCAGCAGGTCTACTGCTATCTTAACTTGCTAAATTAAATTTTAACTTTTGTTAAAATGCCTAAAACTAAATGGTCGAAAGTGTGGCTACATTTCACAAGAAAGGATTTCCTACATTCCAAGAAATGTTTTACAGCGGTTGCGTGTAAAGGGGGAAACACCTCAAATCTAATGAAACATTTGAGGGCAAACGGAATGAACTTAAAAGCAGAGGGACGCGCCGTGTTTGACAGCTTACAGACAACAGCTGGCACTATTGGTGTGGACGACCACCGCCCCGGTCATACCAACCGTAGCATAAAGGAGTCCAGTGATTATAATGACGACAGCAGCCTTTCCGTAGGTTAGCAGTCGGCTAATGTAATGTTAACTGCAAAATGCAAATCTTACATTCATGCTAACAAATGGTCAAACGATTTGTAAAATACTAATGTAACATGGGTTCTGTTTATAATTATGGCTTTCCAGATAGTACTTAAACTTTTTGTTCAATTTAAGCATTAAATTTTTTGTATTGTAAAAATGTATTCTTGAGTCATCCACCATCATTTTGTGGCTTTTTTGGCTTTTGCAAAGTATCGGTTCAGGCACCATTTTGGCACCGGTACCAGTTTAAAAGTATCGATTTGGCACCGGTATCGATATCCAACCCTAGTGAAGAGGCGTGGCCAGTGTGCCTACAGACTTATTTAAGAGAACGAGTGCCCAATGTGTCATCAGTGGTCTGCGGTCAGAGCGCCATGTGAGAGTGCAGGGTCAGTCAGGAGCAGAAAGGGTTAATGGCCATGGTCAACAGCGGCAACTTGGTAGTCCCGGAGCTTGAACCCCCAACCTTGCGATCAATCCCAGAGCCTTACCCATTTGAGCCACCGCTCCCTCATTTAAGAGATGGACTGGCGAATGTGCAGTCAATCTTAGTTAAAAGAAGGAGTGGTCCATGTTCCTTTAGCTCTAGACTGTGTTCCATTCTACAATGTACTTTAAATTGAGATCCCTACTTGTCGGTTAAGGGAACTTCACTTGACAAAATTCCAACATTTGGAACACCCAAAGCATCACCAACGCAAATGTCACTTCTTCTGTTCGTTGCCCTGGTAACATAAGTACTTCAAAGGCCTGTTGCTGAAATGAAATATTGAATTTTTACTGTAACAAAAACTGAAACCATTACATTTACATATGGACTTTTGGCAGATGCTCTTACCCAGAGCGCCTTACAAGAGTGCTTGAAATTTCCATCAATGGCTCCTTACACTGCTTCAGCTGGTTACTAACTTTAAGTACCACTAGTCAAACACTGTTAGGAAGGGGTTGGGGTGGGGTGTTTGACCAAATACCTAAAAATCGGAATCATGTATTTAGTTCCAATTTTGATTGGATCGTTAAAATAAGTATGGTGTTAAAATATGTATAACTCTTGAATGAATTATTTGATTCATCTACAAAATATACAGTGAAATATTTATCTCCTTAACTTATTGCGTTTTTTTTTTTTTTTTTTTTTTACAGATTAACGCCTGAATAGTAATGATTTACTCTCACTCACCCACTCACTCACTCATTGCGTATACCACTTCTGTGTACAGGGTCGCGGGGGGCCTGGAGCCTATCCCAGGAGATTTAGGGCACAAGGCAGGGTGCACCCTGGATAGGGTGCCAATCCATTACAGGGCACACACACTCACACACTCTGGCCAACTTGGGAATGCCAATTAGCCTAATCTGCAAGTCTTTGGACTGTGGGAGGAAACCAGCGTACCCGGAGGAAACCCACCAATCACGCGGAGAACATTCAAACACCATGCACACAGACCCGAGGCGGGATTTGAACCCCGAGCCTGGAGGTGCAAGGCGACAGTGCTAACCACATGCAAGTAAGGGTTTATTGATTAATAATATAATTTAAATTCAATGAAAATTTTCATTCATTACAAATTCTTATTGCATCATATTAATATTACAGTATGTCGTCATTGAAAAAAAATTTTTTTCCATGCTCTAGCCAGGCGCAGTGACTGATGGGAGATTTTTCATGTCGACTTGTGGTGAAGCGATGAAATATTGTTCACTTGTTCCCTACACCGTTCTAAATTCCCTTTCAACTGAGCAGTTTCGCTCCCTGCGGTTTGGAATGGCACTAAACATGGCAGAACACCCTGTCCAGGCCACTTCGCAGGGAACTACTTGCCGATCGGAACGCAGCTCTAGTTAACAGAAGGCGTCGCCTATGTGGGGTCAATCCTAGTTAAGAGAAGGCGTGGCCTATGTGTCTTTAATCCTAGTGAAGGGGGTGTGGCCACTGGCTTCATGAAGAAGTAGTGCCCTGTATGCTCTCAGTAACAGTAAAGACGACCTGTCAATCAACTTAAAAGGGGTGTGGCCTCGATGGTTTCTCATAATGGAGGCGTGGATGCTCACTTCTCATAGCTACCACTGCTCTATTTCATTTGACTTAAATTCAAATAGTCTGTGTTATTGTATTAAATCATCGTCTGCTTGACAGTTACATTCAATGCACGTGATTGAGAATTAGTAGTTCTCATTCATTAGTAGTAGTTCTAGTACTGTACTGAGCAGTACAGTACTGTGTTATCTTTTTATATGGAACTGACTCTCAGTCGGATGATCAGATTAGCTGCAAAACCTGAATATTAAATCAAACGTACCAGCCGAGCTTCTGGAGACTTTACCGGAACTTCAGCAGGACGCGGCGTGAAATAATCGCGGAAATGCTCTTCACTTTCCTCCCGGGCAGCGCGGCGTCCTGATCCGTCCCCCACCAGCGGTGTAAATCTGCAACCTGTCAGTGTGTCGGTGTGTGAAGCGTCCTGACCCTCAGGTGCCGCAGTCACATCGACAGAAAAGGACAGAAAAGCTGCAGAACTCGTCGACGAACACCTGGACACATCTGTCACGGCTGACCTCCCGTCAGAGCGAGCGGCGAGCCGACATGAGAAAGTGTCTGATTAGAGGCAGAGCGTGACTCGTCTGTGAGCGATCTGATCCGCTCCGCTCCGCTCCGGACACAGACAAGCTGTTTCCTCCTGAGTGGAAGAAGAGAAGCAGTAGAATCCAAACCTACCTGTGTCTGTTTTCTTTATCTGCCTCTGCATCTATCCATCTATCTTTCTCTCTCTTTTTCTCTCCGTCCCTGTGTCTCTCCCTCTGTCCATCCCTCAGGAGCTCGTCTCGGGTAAATCGGTGTCCAAAGGTCTCGGAGATAGGATCTGGAAAAACACGCTGCGGCTTTCACACACGTCCCGCCTCCCTCCGCTCCTCTTACTCACTCTTTACTGTTCTCTCTCTCTCTCTCTCTCTCTCTCTCTCTGTGTGTTTCCCCCCTCGTTGGCTTTCCGCCTCGATGTGTTTCTCTCCGTCTCTTTCTTTATTTATTTCTACTCTCATTATCGCTTGATTCCTCTCTGTTTCGCTCTCTCTCACCTCCCTCACCCTCTCTCTCTCTCTCTCTCTCTCTCTCTGTTTCTCCCTCTCAGGCTGTTTTCTCTCCCTGTTTCTCCTTTACTCTTCCCTTATTAATGTTTCTCTTATTATCTTTCTATTTCACTCTGTTTCTTTATTATTTTCCCTCTCTCGCTCTCTTTCTCTCACTGATCTCGCTCTGTTTTCCTCTCTTTCTCTCTCTGTCTCTCTCTCTCTCTCTCATATCCTTTCTCAATCCCTGTGCATCTATCTCTCTGTCTGTTTTAATCCTGCTCTTCTCCCATCTCTATCTCTATCTTTTTCTCTCTTTTTTTGCTCTGTCTCTGATCAGTCTTCCCTGCTCTCTCTCTCTCTCTCTCTCTCTCTCTAGCTTTATATCCCCCTGTTTCTCTCCTACTCCTTTTTAATTATTTTTCTCTCATTATGTTTTGATTCCTCTGTTTCTCTCTCTTTTCTCCACTTCCTCTCTTATTCTTACTCCGTCTCTATATCTTCCTTTCCCCTCTCTTTATTCCTCTCCATCACTGCGTCCCTTTCTTTGCTGCTCTCCATCATCCCCATCCCTGTTCTCTCTCTCTCTCTCTCT
>JAAGKR010008108.1:0-2500 GCA_011419295.1 Clarias macrocephalus | reverse complement strand
AATCCCGAAAGTGTTCTATTGGGTTGAGGTCAGGACTCTGTGCAAGTACAGAGTCCAGACTGGTCTTTTTGGACCTGCGCAGTGTTGATGGAACTGGTGTGAGGTGGTTTTCCAGGAGTTGGGCTCGGCCTCTTACTTCCAGTAAAAGGAACTCGTAATGTTTCAG
The DNA here is from genome assembly GCA_011419295.1 of Clarias macrocephalus. NCBI lineage: Eukaryota > Metazoa > Chordata > Actinopteri > Siluriformes > Clariidae > Clarias > Clarias macrocephalus. Next base: position 2,334 of record JAAGKR010008108.1, on the reverse strand, counting down.
CATACCAAGACATTTTGGACGATTTCATGCTCCCAACCTTGTGGGAACAGTTGGGGGACGGCCACTTCCTGTTCCAACATGACTGCGCACCAGTGCACAAAGCAAAGTCCATAAAGACATGGGTCAGACGTAGAGTACTGTAGGACATAAAGGAGAATCAAACATATCTAAGGACCTTGTGGTTGAGCAAGCAGATCTGAAGACATACATATCTGTGGACCATGAGGACAATCGGACAAATGTAAAAACCTAGTGGTTGAGGTGAGTGCAAAGATGCAAAGAAACTATTTTCATAGACATTTTTTAATTCTCTCTCTTGCTCTCGCTCTGTGTGTGTGTGTGTGTGTGTGTGTGTACAGCATGTGTGTGTGTGTGTGTGTGTGTGTGTGAGGTGCATGAATACCTAATAGAACACTGCTGTAATGAAAAGTTATAATTTAAGAAAACGTTTTCAGTGATGTGATTTTTTATTTATATATATATATATATATATATATATATATATATATATATATATATTTTTTTTTTTTTTTTTTCATCAACGTGCAGAAACAGCTTCGTGAAAAATTCAGTAGCTGCTCTTCAGTCGTATTGACTCAGACTCAGGGTGCAGTAAATCACACTGCGGGTGCTGAATGAATCAATTTGCATTGGCTCCGCCTCTCTATGTTTCACTCTGTAAAAGTGTTTCCAGTTAATGTAATAGGAATGGAATGAATGAAAGAAAATATAGAATTAATATAAAATGAAAGAACCACTGAGCAGGACAGGCATTTAAGACAGTTTTGATTTTGACATAATGATGTAAACAGTTCAGAAGAATGTTGGGGGAAAGTTAATATCTTCAGTCGAGTGGCGCCAACTGTCTGATCACCTCAAATGTTATTGAGTGAATATGATATGAACTGACAGTTATTTCATCTTTGTTAAAGGACTGAGCTAATTGAGACGTCGCCCCAGCTGCTCTAGAACAGCTTGTTTGGTTTTCTGGATGTTCGAGGAACCTTGTTGTCTTGGAACATTTCAGTGAGATTTGTACAATGGTTTGTATTGTGTCGCTGGTTAGCCAATGTTAGCTAAGAGTGCTAAATATGCTATGTTTATGTTTTCTTGTCAAATAAAAAAAGCATTTTAACAGCCATGTTTTATTTTTCCTGCAAAACAAAAGGTAGAAAATTAAATAACCAGATTTAAGATGCATCAAAACATTTTAGAACAACTAGAGATTGTTCTTCGCTAACGTGGATAATATATATATATATATATATATATATATATATATATATATATATTTTTTTTTTTTTTTTTTAAATGTTAAACCAAATTTTAAAACAAATTTCATAGCATTTTACTAAAAAACAAACAAACAACACTGTGATGAAGTGCACAACTGAAAACATTTTGTCTTGTGCAAAATTAAATTTTTTCAGTAGAATTCAACTTCCATGTCAAATCCATTTATCTATCGATCTCTCTCTCTCTCTCTCTCTCTCTCTCTCTCTCTCTCTCTTCTTATAATCAGACACATACAGTGCACAGAATTTATAATATTATCATTTTATTTCAATCTTTATTGTGATTTTTTTTTTAAAGATTTTGTTGCATTTCTTTAAAAAAAAAAAAAGAGCAGATCAGTTGGTGATGTTCCTGCCCACATGTGTACAGTTTGGAGCACCACAGGTAGGTTTATAGAGGAACTGCAACATTATACTGAACATATCAAATGCAAAGGTATAGAAATGAAAAATGTACTAAAGAAATTGCCGTCAAAACTATCGATACGCGAAGTGCCACGCAAATGAATCATGTAACTTTAGTGAATCGTTTTTCCTCTATTCAACGCCCACACACAGACTAAATCTTTTCTAAATCTTTCCAAACCTTCAGGTTCCGATCCCGCATCGATTTCACTCTGTAGGTATTAAAGTCAACACTGTATCTCTACAATCCCGTCTCTGTTAAGTCTTTTTGAAGTAAAGACTCTCGTCCCCGGTAAGCGATTGAGATGAAAACCACCCGTTTCTCTTAATAGGTACAAATTAGAATGTGAAGAAATCCCAGCTTTTTCTCCGGAAAAGTAAATTGGACGTATTTAGAGCTAAACATCGCCACTCAATCTGAATCTATCTCATCCCCGGCCCAGTTCCAGCCGTTTTTGCGCTGAAACGGTTGCCAGTTTTCCAATTAAAGATTTTTCCGAATGTACTTTGTATTCAGTGTGAATCGATCCTCGCGCTGCTCTCATCTATTCTCAGCTCGGAAGTCTCTGCATGAACTGGAATTCTGATCAGAGGCACATTTACACATTCTAAACACTTCTTCTTTTTTTTTTTT
>JAAGKR010008107.1:8093-33089 GCA_011419295.1 Clarias macrocephalus | reverse complement strand
AAGAGACAAGAGGCATTGCATAATAGAAAACACTACATAAGACTGTCAGTTTAAACACAAAAAGACAAGATAAAAACACAAGGCACAGAGCAAATTGGGAAAAAAAACTTTTGGAAATTCTAGTTCAATAAAATGAAAACTAGCCTCTTACATACAGGGAATTTTATCATGCATAAAGGTCTATCAGTAGGAATGCATTTCTATGTACATTACACAAGTACTCAAAATCAAGTCAGGACTGTGTAGATACAGTATACAGTCTCTAATGACCCAGAGGTTTATCGTTGCCCAGGTGTACCCTGTTCGATTGGTTAAACAAATTAATAATTTTGGATGTCTACTCTTGGTTGAGCTCTGGGTCTCACCCTGACCTACAAAGGATAACCCAACATATCAGAAAGCTGCCAATCAAAGCAGTGTTAGTATTTAAGAAATCAAGTACATGACCTAAAAAATTGGCAAAAAAACAAAACAAAAAACATTTTCTTTTTTCAGAAATCAATTAAAAAAAATGCATCTAGATTGCTGATTTGATCTCAGGTTACTGTATATGGGGAGTTTTGCATGTTCTTCCTAAGATCACAAGAGTTTCCTTTTGATTCCTCAGCTACCTCCCACTGTCCAAAACATATAGTTACTGTAGGTGATCTGGCTACATTGGATCATATATTGGAATTTATGAATGGTAAATCTAAACCAAGCAAACAAAGAACTGTCCATTTCAGTTGCACCATTTATGGTTAATCTTTCCACAGGGCTTGGGTTCAGACTTATGTTACACACCTGATACATCTATTCATGTTTAACAAACCCATGTGTTTCCAACTAAAACTGGAACAAACCTTCACAGGCATTCATGACTCTTGATTGCTTGGCTCAGGAATTAATGTAGTATGAGAAGGTGGCTTGAATTGTGGATACTTAAGGTCCCTGTTCATTTTTACAACACAAATGTTGCTAAGGCTGGATTAAAAAACTGCTTAAATTAGAAATTCAAAAACAACAGCTGACAGATTACATTTGATGTTTATCTGCCCACATAATTACTTCACAGTTGCACATTACTTTTACTTTAAAGCAGGACAAACAAGCATATAAAATGAATCTACTCAGTTATGCATTTTCATCCTGAGGTTATTAGAAACGTATACCTGTACTACGAGATAGTGGAGCGTATGCCAACATACATTCATGTTTAGTGTAAAATATAAAATCCACTGTAATGAAGTTTCGAATAAAGTAAATGCAAGATTTTTGTCCTCCTGCAAGTTTTTGAACTGTGTTCAACCTCCACCTATACTAATTTAGGTTAATCAATTCTAGTGATAGGTAACAATATGCAGGAGTGATGCACATCAGAAGGATAATCCGAAGGTACTGTACTACTTTTTCATACTGGATCTGAATGTACTTCCCAAGAAAAATAACCTGTGTGTAAGTTACATGGTGGTTCTAAGGTTAATGGCTGTAATGTTATGGCTGATTGTTTTTTTTTTTTTTTTTAGAAATATACCATCTTCCAATAATGTTATTGCACAGCTACTTTATATTGTATTGTTTAAAGTCGAATAAAGTGTAAATGTGTTTAAACATCCTACTATGTCAAAGACTTCCATTTTAATTATTTATTTTTATATTCCTTCAACACAGTATCCAAAATGCCTCTGGCTTATCAGATATTTATTTTGTCAAACATTTACACATGGTTTGTTCTAATGACTTTTTTTTTTATGAATGTCATGTTTATTTGGTTTTAAGTTTAGAATAAGGATTAAGAAGAATTATTGCCTGATATGTCCGCCATGCCTCGGCACGCAGAGATATGACACAGCAAGCGTGGTTATGATGTTTGAGATCTCTGATTATTTTCAGGATAAAGAGCAGATTTTGGTCAGTGTTTGGTCAGATGCCCTTTGTCACGTACATTCCTCACAACAAAAGAACAAAAGTCATTGTAATGTTCCGGGCAAAACAAAGAGAGTTAGTCATAACTTTAACATTTGGGCAATTATTTTTCTTGGTGTTTTCTTGCCTAAGCATCCACAGTTCCAGCATGACTGCCATTTCAAAATGACATTTCAAACAGAGGAAACTGCAAGCCTTCATATCTTTTTATAGCTTTGCCCTGCTTTGTAGGAATCAGTATTATTTTCAGACCCTCAGTCATCTGTGTAGCGAAACTTGCTGGGAGTCAGAGAAGGTATTACACTCCAGAATTCTCATTCCTAATGACATTTCTTGATGTTTGGTATTTAGGAATTTATTTAGGCGAATGAGTTAAGTAAGTTCTGAGAGTTTAAATATCAATAAAATATATAATTTACCCAACAGACCAAAAATATTTGCATGCAAAATATACTAAGCTAGCATTTCCCAGTTTTCCAGCGTCATTTAGGGCTGCTGTAGGAATAGCATTACTAGCACATGCCATTGGCTTTGAAGTATTGTGCTTTGAAGCTTTTTGCTTTGCAGCTGATTTCATTTGAGTTTTTAATGTTCCATAGTGGAATGTTCTCAGAATGTTTCAAAGTATGCAATGGAGGTACACATTACAACGTGCTGTTTTATATTATGAAGTGTAAATGGTTTAAAAGATAAAATTGGACTCACATGCAGAGTGCTACATAATGTACATTCTGCTAAAACCGGTTATCTTGAACCCCTAGGGAGCTCTTTTTCTAGTTAATACAGGTATAACCAAATAATTACACATAAACGCAATTGCAGAATCATAAGAAGGTCAAAATGTTATGAATTAAAGTCATTTTTTAAAAACCAGGAATCAGGATTATTGACTAAAAACTTTATTGCAGAACTGTTGTTATTACACCTTAGGTGAAAGCTAGGTGGATCTGGAGCCTGTCTGAGGAACATGGAGCATGTGGCAGGAATACATCCTGTATGGAATGCCGGTCCATCACTGGACCTCAAATATGAGATTAAAGGCAGACCAGTTTGGAATAAGCTTTTCATTTTCCAGGAGGCTGAATATGTTTAAATGGTAGAAAACGCTCAGAGCATCTTGATTTCATTTTTCATTTTATTGTTGGGTGCCGTTGTCAAATTTTCTCTCTTTTTTTTAAAAATCTTCTTCTCACTTACATGAAATGATTCAGAACTTTAAGTTCATTAGCTAGGTCACTGAGTAAGGAAAAGTTCCAATATGATGCACTGTGTTTGTTTACAACAAAAAGGCAGAATGTCTCTGATTCTCTGATTTTTTATTTATTTTATTTATTTTTTTTACAGGGGGAGCTCATATGCTGGACTACTGATTCAGAGGTCTTAAATTCCACTGTTGGGCTCTTGACCAAAAACCTTAATCTAGTATAGTATATATATATATATATATATATATATATATATATATATATATATAGTATAATGATATGAAATATAAGTCACTCTGTCGAAGATAGCAGTATCTGCCAAATGCCAAAAACTTAACCATGTTCTCTTATTGCACATGGAGATTACTCATGTCTGGTCACATCTTCATGGCCATTTGGTTTAAATGGACAGCTTTTGTGATTCATTATATTGTACTTTTCTCAGTTGTGTCACTAATTTGTAAACCCTAACTTCATAATTATTGTCTAGCATCTTTTCAATTAATTCATTATTTAAAGTAGTTCTCACTGCTAGTGAGACGCTGTCCTCATTCCACGTTCGTAGTGGTGGGGTTACCCTCACTCACTTATCGTATATATATCCTATAGCCTATCCTTGGAGACTTAAGGCACGAGGCAGGGTAGACCCCGGGTGCCATTCCATCGCAGGGCAGTGATGAGATTACTTAAAAAGAAAAATCACACTGTACAGTATGTGGCAAAGAAACTGAATGGAAAAACTGACAGTCTAGTTTTCAGATAGCCTGAGCACCCAGGAAAGTGATTTGTTCAATCTTGTACATGTTGTGTGTATACAGTATATAATGGATTGTAATTCGTGAGCAGTGCGTTCCCATGAAAATTTGAAATGAAAGCCAGTGTGGCTTAAAATCACAATGTAACAGTGTTTAAAAACCAATAGACACAAACCGAGGAGTATATACACACTTACTAACAAGATAAAAACAAGTCCAGGTGTGACAAATCACATGCAGGTGCAAACAATAATCAAGGGGGAACAACTAAGGCGGAGCAAAGGGAAGGTTATAAAGCAAACAGGAAACAAAACAGGAAGTGTCATGAGAACCAGTTACAGACCGCAGCAAGTAATCATATTGGTGCACACACATGCTCAGCATTTGTGCCATAACATACTAAACATGCTTCATCTATGCTTTCTAACTCTCTCCTCGTTGCCCTTAAATCATCCGCTGCAGATGAGACTCCCGGACACATAAAGGTTTATAGCCAGGTTTTTTTTTTTTTTTTTTTTTTTTCACATCTGGAATCCATACAGAGGTCTGAAAACCAAAAGACACATGCGGTAATTGTTTTCTACCCCCTTAAGACTCCATTGTACATAAGACAATAAAAGGATCACCAAATCGACTGACCTGTCAGACAGGTCCTCTATCGAGTAGAGTATTTTTTGGGAACGTATCATGGATTATTGATAGCACTCGATTGTGTTATGAAAAAAGAATATTTTACAGCTCTTTGGAGCTGCAATTTCAGATGTAAAATTTGAGCACACATCTGTAAACACTTTTAGTGGTCGGGAAAATAGCTTTGTTTCACCGAAAAGGAATGTGTTCGTATTCCTCTTTTCTCTTTTCTAGAAAGTCCACAGCCACCTAAAACACCTTCAATCACAAAAAAGAAAAAAATAAACTTACTTTAAATACAGTGGTAATATTTTGAACTGAGGTCCAAATCAGTTGTCAACAAGTCAGGAAAGCAGTAAATTGGTCTGGTGAGTGATATCACTTATTTGAATCATGTGAGGTTCACACAAGGTGTAGGCTTAGCATGCCTCCAGCTCCCTTCTGTTCTCCTCATGCGCAAATCTTGACCCAGTCAATGCTCCACATGTGTGTTTGTGTGTGTGTGTGTAAGAGTTTCCTCTCTTACAGGTTGTGTGAGAGACACACAGTAGGTCTGCACTATGATGAACTGTGATGAATGGTTTTGTTTCTCAGTATCATTAACACTGCTGCGTGTTTGTGGAGACATTGCAAGAAGAAGCCTTCATTCTAGACATAATTTATGTTTTAAAACCCGAGCTTTGCAAGACATTCCTGAAAAGTCAAATGCTGCTGTTCACTCTGAATTGAACCATATGCTGGGGTTCATCTCTTCTGTATGGTCGTTTTACTTCAAAGAGCCTGTCAAAATGACACTTTTCAAAGAAAGCACCCGGTAGACACTCTACTTCCCTGCTTTGTCTTATGCTGTTTTTATCCTAAATGAAAAAGGAATGCCGCGGCAACACATGAGCTTACTTTTAAATGTAGGTCAAGTCCAAAAAACAACATAAAATTAACAAGCATGAGGATATTTGTGAACTGATGATGAGATGGAACAATTGCTTAGGGTTACACTTTAGTCTAAGTAATAACTAGCGCAAGTACCCGTCATACACGGGAAATTTTTTTATTAAATTCTGCCCAGCCAAAATCTTGTACATAACTGCTCATACATTCACTTCCAGGTTTCAGGTGCTACAATGTATGGAACGTTTTAAAGATGTCATTAAAAGAGCAGGTTCTGACCAATGTACAGACAAAACCTTTCTTTTATTTATGTTGATAATAAAATTGTGTTTTAATAGATATAGCGATTACTGTATGTGGCTGAATTTTGTTCAGCCAGTTTTGCATGGTGCTGTGACAAAATCTGACTAGACAGACAGATAGACGGTACATTTTCTGAGGCTGGGTTCATGTCCTCCAATGTACGAAACTGTCAGGAATGACGTGGAGGAGGACGCAAGTGCAGGTAAAAAGGTAAGATTGGATAACTCAGAAGATAACCAAAACACGGGTAAGCAGTAGTCAAAGTCAATAAACAGTTGCTCCATTGCTGAACTCCATTGCTGAGTCGTATTTAAGCACCTGGTTAATTGGGTGCAGGTGTTCTAGAGTTCAGGTGACTTGGAACGTGACGGTTGGGAATTGGAGAATGTTTGCGCCATGATTGTAGGCGGATATGGTTTCGTTAGATCTGCTGCTTTAGCTGGCCTGACAGAAACATAAATACATCAATGAAAGAGATGTACAGACAAAACTTTCTTTTATTTATATAGATCTTTGTTTCCAGGTCAGTTTATTTTAGCCGAAGCTTTGGATTTAGGATATTCATAGTCTGGTGTGCTTGCAATAATGAAATAAAGCAAAATTAAATTGCAAACACATTATCACTTACAAACATTATGAATGTGATCCTAGTCAACAGTAATGACTACAGGATAATAAAATGACATTTAATGATATACACCGATGAGCCAGAATTTTTACAAAACATTATGACCAATATTCTCAAGGTTACTCTTTGCTCCTAGGGCAGACCAACTTGGGGGTGGGGGGGGGGGGGGAGGTATTTGGGGGTTGAGATGTCTGAAATGTCACCAGGTCATTGGCAGCGAATCCTTGAGGTGCTGTAGGTTGTAGGGTGGGGAACGGACTTGTATGTCCAGTGTATCCTATGGCTGCTTGATCAGATCGGGACATGGGAGTTTAAAGACCAGATGGGTGAGCATTGGCTTTTTTTGGCCCTGACTTTTTTGGAAAGTTGTGCTGCATTGTCTCTTCTGTGAAATTGGAATAGACAGAACAGCTTTTGCTCCCCAAAAGCATAAATGAGCCTTAGGTGCCCTTGATCCTGTCACCAATTTACTGATATATAATCAATAATCAACGTTAATACATTAATGGTATGTGGTACTAATGTTGGCTGATCAGTCTAAGATCTATATTCTTAAAGCATATTAAGAAATGCAACATTTGAGAAACATACTACTGCTGTTCAAATGCTTATATCTGATTATCCTTTTATCTTTGGCAATTGCTTGTGTCCACTCTTATGTACAGTATGCAACATGCATCGTTATTAGTGCATCGTTATTATGCATCGATTTCCTTAATAAAATTCCTGTGCAGCTTATAGATCGGGAATCAAAACCAAAACATTTTTATTTCTGGCATATTAGCAAGTGCACAATATAGTTTTGGTTTTAGAAGACGGTCCAGTTTCTGTTCCATAACTTCTGTAATCTATCAGCATATGAGCTCGAAGAATTTTCAATCTTCTTTTCAATTGCATGCTTTTGCATTTCACTGTAATAAATGAGGAACAGAAAACTAGGCAGTTTGTGTGATAATAGACAATGTGTTCATTTCAAGAAGAGCATAGGAGAATTTTCTTTTTCATTTCTTTCCCACTCGTAATGTGTTTCCTATCAGGCTAGATCACCCTTTGTCGACCTTTGCAAAGCGTTCAAAAGCATTTGAAAAAAAAAATGCAACCATCTCTACTGGAGACGCAGCATTGACCATGCTTCAGATGGAAATCTGGGATTAGACTCAAAGTTCAACGGCATGTCATTCCTTGCAAACATATTATGTGACACACTTGGTTTGTTTAATTCTAAAAAACAAAAAAAAAATTAAACATTTAGTCTTCAAGCAAATAACAAATTGAATTAAATATGCAGATATTGACAATATTTTAATTGACTCCCAATAATTTATAACTCTAAGGTCTGTGTAGAAAAAAATATAATAATACAATAAAATGCAATACGTGTATGACACACAGCTACAAAACCAAGATCATTAATTATCGAAACCATGCAAATGCCTTTTACCACAGTATCAGGGATTAAATCTGAAACAGAAATGATGCAAAGCCACATGTGGGATGTGATGTGTTTTAACATATGGCAGTAGTTGAATATGATTATTAGAGTGATTGGTGGAACAAAATAAAATTTCCCCCGACTTCCCTTTGTTTAACTTTAGGAAACTGAACGGGACAAGGTTCGAACTAAGAATCCGCAGCCTCTTCCACCTCTATTTGTTTAATAGGCCAAGTGGCCTTTCTGTTTAAATCTGTCAGACTGGGACTTTTGATTGTGCGGAATAACAGAACACAGTCATAAGAGTAAAAACTCTGTTTATTTCTCTATATAATCCCCTGCTACACTAATGGACTTATCCCAGCGTTTCACTCGTGCTTGGATACCGCCAAGGTAGAAAGTTTTTCTCAGTACGCTGGAGCCATGAACGGACTGCCTGCTTCATGTCTAAGATGCTGGCCTCCCACTAACTCCTTTAATGACCCAAACATGTGGAAATGGCTTAAAGAGAGGTCAGGACTATAAGGGTGATATAACTCTAGAAGTTGAGTTGAGTTCTTGTAATGTACAAGTAGTGTTGAGTAGTGAATGAATGTGTACAGTGTGTAAAGTTCCCACAGACAGATGTGTCTCTTTCCCAAATTCCACAATGTGATGATTTCCAAGGATCTGACGTTCCATTTGCTGAATGCTCACGCGAACGTCTGCAGTACGTTCCAAGCCGGGTGTGCACCACTCAAATGTTTTACTGCAGCTAAGAGTTTCATCACTGTACTGAGCTTGAGGTATTCTGTAAATGTCACTCGGATTTATATCTTCATTCATGAGAAAATTCATCTCAAGTCCCGGTTTGACTCGAACGCCCCTTGCATATACAGTACATTCGGACACAGCACGTCTTGAATGTAATCAACATCAATAGTATTTAAAAGGTCGAATATGAAAAATAACCCTTGTTGCTGTGAAAGCCCTAAATTAGTCATATAGTTTCAATATAGTTCCAAATAATTGTTTCAACTAATTTTACTGGAATAGATGGATTTTTTTTTCTTTTAAATGAAAGCATCGGTACATTCCGATCTTTGTATCAAAGATCCACTTGTTAGAAATCCACATGTTAACGCGCTTTCCAAGCTTTGCTTCTTTCTCGGCATTTTCACTGGTAGAGCAGGAAAAATAAACAAAATGTTTGGAAACACTATCTGAAATGTCAGTCTGTCAATATTATTTTCTAGTTTGTGGAACTGTTGCATAAAAACAAGATCACACTTGCAATTATGCTGTTGCACTGCGTGTTGATACTCAGTTCTATAGCAATCTCGCTTGTTTTATATTGCGTAATAGTTGTCATTGTAATTTGTAGCTTTTTTTTTTTTTTTTTGTACGTTGCTCTGGAAATATGGCTTTGCCAAATTTAATTAAAGATGCATTGTGAATATGCCAAGAGATGGACATGTGTATGCAAGAGAAATTCCTTTGAGAGAGTTTCCCTACCAAGTTTTCCATCATCAGATTGGCAGATCGGTGGGGGAACTTGGGAATTTGCCATGAAGCTCATGTGATTGGCTTTGACCTCCATGTTGAATTCATTGTACTGTGCATTTTATTTCATGGCACAGCTGCAAAGGATTTGCTGTTCAGTAACTAGGGACTGGTCATTTTTCATCATCAGATTCAATTTTTCATAAGTAACAAGAGTTCCAGTTGCTAAGTTGTCCAAATGAACATAAGTTGGGGCAGGCGTAGCTCAGTGGTTAAGGTGTGGGATTACAGCTCTCCAGTTCAAACCCCAGCACCACCAGGGTTCTGCTGTTGGGTGCTTAAACAAAGCCCTTAACCCAGCTGTATGATATAATGTTCTCTGGACAAGGGCATCTGCCAAATGCTGTTAACTGTAAAGTTTAAACATTCAGTTCATTTATTCATCTACTTTTGTCAGGGGTGAACAAATAATACAATTATATATTAAAAATGAAGATCCTTAAAAGGAGTACCCTAAGCTATCATACAAAAACAGTTGTTGAACCGTTCTTCATAAAGAACATCATTTTCTTTGAGATAAGTGAGCTTGATACTGTATATCTACAGTACTAATGAAGGCTGCACTTCAGAACTTCTCATGAAGGTTTGATGAGTAGTGTGGCCATAAAAGGTGCTTGACTTCAACCTGGTGTTCTTTAAACCACACCTGAATCATTTTAACATTATGTATGCATATCATTTAGACACACATGCATGAATGATAATCAACAAGTGACACTAGGTTATGGTCAATACAAATGACCATAGTAGGCAGTTTCAGTAATGTGCATGTAGCTATTATTTAAACAATATGTAAAGCTGTCTTTAAATTAAATATTTAATATTACATATTTTTATAGAGTCTTAATATAATATGCAATCTTAATAAACTTTCTGAATGACACCAGTGACTGGGATGCACTGTGGAGCTTAATTAAAGGATAATTTTACCAAGCCCATTTACCATTTATTGAAATGCTTCAATATGCTGGCAAAGACTTATATATGGTAAAATAAAGCATCTTCTTTGCTTCCCTAAAATGCATGTACCATATCTAATTTGAATTTGGTTATTTCATTTCATTTCATTAACTGTGTGGCAAATTTTCAGAGATAAGTAATAAAACTTATGCTCAAAACCCTCAAATAAAACCATGACAGTGACCTACTTTAATCAAGGAAAAACATTTTTTAGGATGTTTTAATCGCATTTAATTTTATTTTAGTGCATTCACTGGATATGTTGACACTTTTACCTTTACAACCTTAATTTATGTTTTAAGATCTAGAAAAGGTACTGTATAATGGTGATCATATATGTTATGTATCAAATGGCTCTACTTGTCTGGATCGGAAAAGATCTTCTCAATATAGTAAGAAAGTCATTACAATGAGTTATGCTTAAGAAAATTTTGGGAGGGTAAATCGTAAAACAAAACAGTGCTTATTAGTCTGCCAGTTAAGTTTCAGTTCTATGTTAACTGTTTCTTGGCACCAAATCATGCCATTGGACACCCTTGGGAACATGGGGCAATTATGTGATCTGAGAGTCAAATCGTCTTCGATCATGTTGAGTGTTCGGCCCAGTGAGATTACTAGGCACAGATGCTCATATTTACAATCTCATTAATGATTGCTTTGAACTAAAATGCTTTTTTACAGATTAAACTCAATAAAATGACAAGGCTGCTGGTTTTAATCCACAAAACACACTACAAATATAACCCCATACTGATGTTAATGAAATCAATACCATCCTTTTCTAAATCCTTTTCTATGATTACCAGGGCAAAATACAACATGTTTGAATAACAACATGTGTTATAACGGCTGAAAGCACTTAATTGATTTGATTTGCTATGGTACCTTTTATGTAAACTTTATGAAAAAAAAATTGCATGGTAAAGGAACCAGAGATAGTTCAAAATCAACCTGGCTGATAGGATATCTTTTGCATTACTCAATATGAATAACTGTATAGTATCCTTAAACAAGAACACATGAACAACCCTATACACATTAGAAAAGTATACTCCCCCTCTAATCCTAAACCACAATCTCTCCATCTACAAATAGTTCCTGCCTACTTCAAGACAATCCTCATCCTAATCTTTGTATATTTAAAATTGTACTTGTCTTCTGCAGTTCTACCATATTCTTCAAGTCTGTAGAACATATGTGGCTCTGCAATACATCAGCACAGAATTGCTAGATAATAAACCCAAGTTTATTCTGCGAGTATCCTTTTGCCATTGTGTGACTGCGCTGTTTCTAACCTTAAGTACTGGTGAACCACAGGCTGTGTGTGCCCTTGTGCTCTTCTTTGTGTGCACATAGCTGTGCCATCTAGCGACCCAGCAGACAAAAGTCTCAAAAGGGAAGGGGTACAACCCAAATAGACTAATGCTATATACAACAGCAGGTGAGCGTCTGTGTATTAGAGATGTAAAAATAAAACAGATAGATAGACAGGTGTGTTCCTTTTAGGTGAGACAAGGCTGGACAGGGACAAAAATCAGCCCCGGACCACCACTACAATCCAGAATCGCTCCAGTCAGACACCACCCATATACAGTGCATCTGACATTACAGTGCCTTTATTTTATTTTCAATGCTTAATACTTATAGTTTCAAAAATGTAATATGTCAAAATATTAGAATATCACTCACAAAAGGGGTGGGATAGCGCAAAAAAGATTTCATAATGGCAGAGCAATATATTTTGTCCCTCTTCTTATGGTGTCATGTAATTGGGATTAGTATGGAAGAACCAAGGGGGCGCTGAAACTGCGTGATGATGTAGTCCTGAAAAATGCCCAAAAGAGCCAGATCACTGAGGTGGGAAAACCTGAGGTCTTACCTCACAATTGCTATAAATGAGCCTAGTTGAGTCAACTAGGCTTCTTGGCTCAATACTGTCACAGAATCTAGAACAGAACTGCAAAATGGGGTTATTCTTCTTGCTCCCACAGGCAACACTTCTACAATTCTACACAGTCATCAGTGAAGTCATCTTAATGTCAACCACAACAGTGTGGTTTGGCACTTTGTCTGCTGGGGCTGAGAGCAAGCTGCAGTATTATCCATGCCTCTAAAAAGATCAAACACACTTTACCACCCATAAAGAGGAAAATGCACTTTATTAACCAACCATCCAGCTCTTGCACCTGTCATAGTAGGAATCGGAAAAAAGAAGTACTGAATGACTCACCCTTCTGTCCTTTATTATTATTTATTATTTCTTTCAGAAACATAAAAAAGATGCACATGTACTCAGTGTTCAGTTCAATTTAACTTGAAATGTACTAGTTATAGTATTCTTTTATAGAACTGAACATGTCCTAGTTTGAGAGTCTTGTTTACACCACTGAAAATTTAGATCATTTGGCTATTTACACTGCGAAACCACAGATTTTCTGTCTTATTTGTTTGCCATTGTAAATACCACAAGATTGCTTTTTACTGTTAGTGTTACAGTTATCACTTGGGATTTGTCTACACACACAGTGGCTTCATGAGCCGTCGACTTTATTCCAAATATAACACTTTTTACTAAGTCCAAAAAAGTAAAATTTTAGTCTCATTAAACCAGATAACCTTTGTCCTACATGTTTTCAGGCAGGAGGATAAACATTTTGACAGTCCCTAAGTGAAATGGTGAAAGAATGTCTCCATTCTTTCATAAAGCCTGACTTGTGAACTGTATTGTGAAAACTTCTTGAATTTGAACTGTGTATCCTGCATGCTCATGTGAAAGTGTAGTATTATGGACATGGGATGTATAAAGGAACCAAAATGCCAAAGTAACCCTTACTTTAGCATTTGGGTTCCTTTATACATCCCATGTCCATAATACTACACTTTCACATCTGGACATTCTTTTCATTGACTACATCTCAGCTTTTAACAATGTAGTCCCTTTCCGACTCATCATGAAGCACAGTAATCTGGGACTCGGTCACTAATTCTGCTCCTGGATCCTGAGCTTCCTGACAAACAGAACATAGGTGATAAAGATTGGACAGCGGTTCACAGAAAGCAACACACTGAACATCAGATCACCTCAAGGTTGTGTTCCGAGTCCCCTGTTGTTCTCTCTGTACACCCATGACTGCTATTCTTGACACAGCCCCAGCTGCATTGTGAAATTCAGAGATGACAAAGTGGTGGTTGGTCTGATCCAGAACAATGATGAGACAGCTTATCTGGAGGCTACAGCAGTACTATCTTCTTGGTGTAAGATTAATAACTTGAACTTAAATGTCTCAAAAACCAAGGAGATGGTTGTGGACTTCAGGAGAGGAAAGCAAGACTCTCTGTACACACTGATCAAGATCAACAGGACTCGGGGAAAGGGTGATCTGTAGTTCATATCTATGAGGACTTGTCTGGGGACAGCGCATTATTAAAGATATTCACCACTCTAATCACAATCTGTTTCAGTGTCTGCCATCTGGCAGGAGACTCCGGTTACTCAGGGCACAAACTGAAAGACTGAACAGCAGCTTTTTCTCCTCAGGTTATAAGGGCATTGAACACACATCATCATCACTAACTGATAAATTTAGCACACCGTTGCACAGACACACAGTCACTTTATCATGTCCTTGCAAACATATTGTAATAAAGACGGACTCACACAAGATGGAAGGTATTAAGGATGAGCAATCTTTATTTTCAAGTGGTGCAGGGAAATGGCTGTTGGACGAGACGTAAGGGTCTCTATGGCAATACTTAATGTAAAGTTACTTTTTGTGGACAAAGGAGGTCGCTCGAGAAGCCTGGCGAGGAGGTGGTGCCGACGAAACTTCGGAGGGATGGGAAGCACACACCACCGAGCCGTGGAGATGAAGCCGAAGGAAAACTTCTTGGAAACTTTCTTAGCAAACTTCTGGAAAAACAAAGAACACAGGTAAGTAATGCAGTACACATATACTCTTTTCGCATGATCTCAGAGATTTGGTCCTCTTTCGTGAAGACGAGCCCAGACAATGGGTGCGGCGTAGTGTGTGCTTTTATGGGCGTGTGTTGATTCACTTCAGCTGGTGATGATTAGTATTCCGGTAATAAAGGACGACATTACCCCCTCCTCCACGACCCGCTCCTGATGGTCGACCCCTCTGCCATCGTGGAGGCCTACCACTTCCTCTGGGGCCTGGACGATCTGGATGCGTGTTGTGAAATTCCTCTAGTAGATTGGGGTCAAGAATGTTGTCTCGAGCCACCCAGGATTTTTCCTCTGGACCGTAAGCCTCCCAATCTACTAGATTCTCCAGGCGACCCCTACGGCGGCGGGAGTTCAGGATATCCTGGACCTGATAGGTGGTTCCTTCGTCCATGATCGGAGGAGGGGGCGCTTCCTCTTCTGAGCCAGGCTCTGTGGAAGAAAAAACAGGATCTTGGTACTTCTTCAATAACGATACATGAAAAGTGGGATGAATGCGATACTGTGGCAGTAGTTGGAGTTTGTAAGTGACCGGATTTATCTGTTCTAGAATTTGGAAGGGACCAAAATACCTGGGATTGAGCTTTTTATAGGACTGATGCAGACACATCTCTCGAGTTGAGAGCCATACCTTGAATATGTTGAAGAGGTGGATCGTTTGTCAGCATAGTTTTTATATCTGCGTACAGCTCTCTGTAGATGGTGGTGAGCTTCTTCCCAGACTCTCTCACTCTCCCGGAACCAGCAGTCGACTGCAGGAAGGTCTGATGGCTCCCCATTCCAAAGGAACAATGGGGGTTGGTAACATAGGGCACATTGGAAAAGAGTGAGACCAGTGATTGGTTGACGTAGCAAGTTTTGAGCATACTCGGCCCATCCCAGGAATTGGTTCCAGGAGTTCTAGTGGCCATGGCAGAAAGTGCGAAGGAAGCGGCCGATTTCTTGGATATTACGTTCAGTCTGTCCATTGGTCTGCGGATGATACCCTGAAGATAGATTCACCGTCAGAAAAGTCGGCTTACAGTCAGAAAAAGCTTCGCCAGACCCATGATAAGAATTGAGGACCTCGATCTGATACGATATCCTCTGGGATGCCAAAATAACGGAAGACCTGATTAAAAAGGAGTTTGGCAGTCTCCATTGCGGTGGGTAGGCCCTGGAGAGAGATCAGTCGACATCCCTTTGAAAACCGATCCACTATGACCAGTATGCAGGTGCGCCCTTCCGACTCGGGCAGGTCCGTAATGAAGTCTACCCCCAAGTGTGACCATGGACGTTGAGGAATGGGTAGGGGCATGATCTTCCCTGCTGGCAGGTGTCGTGGAGTTTTCGACATGGCACATTCTGGACATCCCTTCACGTCCCTTTCCATGTTGGGCCACCAGAAACACTCCTGTACGAGTGAGAGAGTCCGGTCGATCCCTGGGTGTCCCGTGCCCAATGATGAGTGTGCAGAGTGGATAAGGAAATTTTGATCACCTTCCAGGACATACCTGCGATGTAGTGGACAGGCTGGTGGAGGCGTTGGGGCCAGTCCTGAAATGGATGCCAGGTATTCCCAATGGATGGGGTTGACGAAGAGGGTTTCTGGAAGGATGGGTACTGGTTCCTCAATGGTCTCGTTGGGAGCATGCAGTCTGGAGAGGGCATCGGCCTTGGTGTTCTTTGTACCCGGAATAAAGGAGATCTTAAAGAAAAAACGAGAAAATAACATGGCCCATCTTGCCTGTCTAGGGTTGTGTCTCTTTGCCTCCCTTAAGTACTGCAAGTTCTTATGATCCGTGAGCACCGAGAACTGGTGTGTTTCCCCCTCCAACCAGTGTCTCCACTCCTCAAGAGCCAATTTAATGGCCAACAATTCCCGATCTCCGATATCATAGTTTACTTCGGCTGGGTTGAACGTCCTCAAAAAGAAGGCACATGGATGTAGTTTTGGTGGGTTCCCCTGTCGTTGGGAGAGAATTGCTCCTACTCCGTTGTCGAAGCTTCCACCTTCACCACGAACGGGAGCTCTGGGTTGGGGTAAACAAGGACTGGTGCCGATACGAAGCCTTGTTTGAGTTGCTGGAAAGCAGATGTGGCTTCCGGTGTCCACTTTAACGACCTGGGTTTGCCACGTAGTAAGGAGGTCAATGGGCTGGCGGTGATGCTGTAATTGACAATGAACCTTCGATAAAAGTTGGCAAATCCCAGAAAGCGCTGTAATTCTTTGATTGTGGTTGATTCCAGCCAGGTGGAGATTGTGGATACTTTCTCCTCGTCCATCCTCACTCCGTTTTGGTCAATGACATATCAAAGGAACTTGATTGACATTTTGTGAAGAGAGCATTTCTCGGCTTTGAGGAAAAGTCGAAAGTTCCGTAAATGTTGGAGCACCCTCGTGACATGTTGGCGGTGTTCGGACTCGGACTTCGAGAAGATGAGAATGTCGTCAATGTATACTATGGCAAACTGGTGGAGAAACTCACGGAGTATCTCATGCATGAAATTCTGGAAGACGGCTGGGGCGTTGACAAGGCCGTAGGGCATCACCAGATATTCGTAGTGCCCTGTCGTTGTTACGAATGCCGTCTTACACTCATCTCCCCTCCTGATGCGGATTAGGTTGTAGACGCTCCGGAGATCTAGTTTGGTGAAGAGAGTGGCTTCTAAGGCTGCTGGGACTAGGGGTAACGGATACCTTCACAGTGGCTGTGTTAGGTGTCCGAAAATCTATGCAAGGCCTAAGCCCGCCTTCCTTCTTGGCCACGAAGAAGAAGCTTGATGCAGCAGGGGAAGTGGAGGCCGGATGTAACCTTGTTGGAAGAGCCTTAGTGATGTACTCTTCCATGGCTTTTCTTTCAGGGAGTGAGAGTGGGTAAATGTGTCCATGAGGTAGCGGTTCTCCAGGAAGAAGAACAATTGCACAGTCCCATGGCCGATGTGGTGGTAATTGCGTGGCCCTTCTTGGACAGAAAACATATGCAAAGGAGGAATATTGGGGAGGAATTTCCACAGATTGTTTATCCAAAGAATTCTCTATTGATGTTGACTGCAGGCTGAGAGCATGTGGTTTTAGTGGTAGACTGGGGAAGCAATTTCGGTAGCAGGTCTTTCCCCACTTGAGAACCTCCCCTGTGGTCCAAGAGAGTATAGGGTCATGTTTCACAAGCCATGGGCGTCCCAAGACGATGTCCGAGGTGGACTCTTCCAACACCAAGACCATGATCTCCTCTTGATGACATAATCCGATTTGCAGAGTCACAGGGCCGGCATATAGATGGACTGATTTTCTGGACAGGGGTCTTCCTGTTATGGCCTGGACCTGGAAGAGTTTTTCCGTCTGAGTGGTCTTGATCTTGAGGCGTCTACACAGCTCTCCGGAGATGAAGTTTCCGGCTGACCCAGAGTCGAGGAGAGCTGCCACTGAAATCAAAAGGCAGGAGGCAGTAAGATTTACTTTTGTGGTGAGGGGTTGTAACTTTTCAACATAAGTAGACAGAGCACTCACTACTTGACGAGCACTGCAGTAGAAAACCCTTGCAATTCCCCGCCGCGCCAGAGAAGGGCACTGGTCATGCCATAGGACTGGAAACCGGGTGCGCCGAACAAGTGCTAGAAGCGCCGGTGGAACCGCTTGGTAATGGCGGTGGTGTTGTTACAATTCCTCCACCAGCGCTTGAATGGGCTCGGGATCACTCATTCTGATTGTTGGTATGGTCCGGGCTTCTGTAACAAAGACGGACTTACACAAGATGGAAGGTATTAAGAATGAGCAATCTTTATTGCTTAAGGGTCACTATGGCAATACTTCATGTAAAGTTACTTTTTGTAGACAAAGGAGGTTGCTGGAGAAGCCTGGCGAGGAGGTTGTGCTGATGAAACTTCGGAGGAATGGGAAGCACACACCACCAAGCCGCGGAGATGAAGCCGAAGGAAAACTTCTTGGAAACTTTCTTAGCAAACTTCTGGAAAAACAAAGAACACAGGTAATGTGGTCCACATATATTCTTTTCGCGTGATCTCAGAGATTTGGTCCTCTTTTGTGAATACGAGCCCGGACAATGAGTGCAGCGTGGTGTGTGCTTTTATGGGCGTGTGTTGATTGACTGGTGATAATTAGTATTCCGGTGATAGTGTTGTTCATACTTATTATTTTATTCTTATTTCTGAGTTTTTTTTAAATAATCTGCACAGTCTAGAGTTTGGCACAAATCATTTCACTACTGTTGTACTTGTACAACCATGTATGTGACAAATAAAATTCTTGAATTTTGAATCTTTAATAGGGGATTTTAATGGATTATCATTACCAGATAACACCTGATTCACTCTTTACTGCAATTTTGTCCCAGACTTGTTCTGATTACTACTGAGTATCTGTGATGTTGTTTGTTAAGAAACAAACTTTAACAAACTTGATATGTTTCTATGAACAGGTGAATTTATACTGAAGTCATATGCACGTCAATTGCACAGGTGAACATGTGAACTCCATTCATCTATGGAGTGTTATGTGGGCCAGGAAGGTGTGTTATGTATGAGCCCCAATGCAGGCCTTAGGGTGGGAAGAAACTTCATTAGTTAAACAACTTAAACAATTTTATTTGACATAACCATGTACTCCACTATTATGATTTATATTACAAAGATTACTGGATCCATGTGCCAGAACAGAGTTGCATAAGGTATTTACAATTACAACACAAATTAAATGCCTTGGTGGCACAGTGGCTTAGCGGTTAGCACTATTGCTTCACCCCTCCAGGAGTTTGGATCTCTCCTCTGGTCTGTGTACATGGAGTTGGGATGTTTTTTTTATTTTATCGTTCTTGGTGAGAATCCTGCTGGTGTTCCGGTTTTCCCTACAGTCCAAAGACATATGTTGTGGGCTGATTGGCATTTCCAAAATGCCCATAGCATATGAATGCATGTATAAATATGTGTACACGTGTGGGTGCCCAGATGTTGAGGTTCTCAGCAATCTAACATCCTCTACAACAATGACTTCTGATATGAAGTCATAGATCATTCACTTATTGAATTTGACTAAAATGGAGGGATGGACTTTATGCATTAAATATTTTCATGTTATGGAGCTGTTTAGTTGGAGAACAAAAGAGGCCCTCTTTTTTTAAATTTCCTAATTAAATGAAGGCCATGACATTCAGCTTCTTATTTTTATTTAGCAGGTCAAAGATAATTGATTTCTTATAGGTCTTATTGGTAAAACTTTTTTTTTGTGCACATGATTTTTTCATCTGAGAATGTGATGGTCTCTGTGAATGTATTACTATTACTTTAAAAATAGAGATTAAATAACCAAAGGACAGAATTATTGCTCTATTTTGAAGCTTCAGTAAAGGTCTGTGGGTGTTTTTTTTCTTTTTTGTGATACTTCTGATTTATGTTAATGGTTTTCTTGCACTGCTGATTGCATGATTCATTGATTCATGCTCTTTGCATGCTAGTTATGCTTTTATTTTTATGTCACTATACAAGAGTTCTGGCAAGAACTGACCCTACTTTCTGTATGCCTCTCAAAATCACACATAAAGTGTAAATTCAACGTCTTGTCAATTCCCTAGCTCATGTTCTAAGACATGTTTGACCCTGATAATCTTACATGTCTCTATATCTTTCCCTGTTTGTTTCACTGTTCTTTCGATTAAACACTGGTTCTGACTATTTTTTTCTTATCATGGTCTAACTTGCCTGCTATAACTTTTGGATTGTGTAACAGTCATGAAGCAGCTGTTTCTTTTTCCTTTGAAGTTTTTTCCTCTATTAAATGTGAATAGAAACATTCCAAACGTTTTTGTGGTTTTTGCTTTTATCAAATGGATAATTAGAGACAACACATCTTAATAGACCCCAAATCATTAACATTTATGATGACATTTATATCTTGTAAATTGTCATAGATGTGGAGGTGTATTGAGTTGGGTATTTTATACTTGAGGTTTATTGGACAAGATGCAATATTGAAAACAAAGAGTTGAGAAAGTGTCAGTGTAAGTATTAGGAAGTACTTGATCTTTGTTCATTGCTTGAATTGTATTTGTTTATTCCTAGCTTTGTAGACAAGTGCATAGTAGCCTTAAACGTAATCACTTCTGCATGTGTACTTTGGTTCTCTGGCTTATATGAGTTGCATTACTGCCCACACCGAAACCACATATCAAACTGACTTTGGAACACAATGGAGTCAATAAAAGACAATCTTTCCATTTTATATGAGATTTGTTTGCCAAATTGCCTATAGCTTAGCTTTTGCCTAGCTTTTGATTCCCCTCAACTATGCCCTGCTTATGTGGAAAGTAAACATGTTGATTTGTACAACTTTTATCACAATTAGCTGTTTTATTTTCTCCTAATATCCATGATTGACTTTAACTAGGCCAAGCTATTCTCTATGGTTGTCATGCGCACTCAACACGACCAGCACTAGGACCCGGAAGTAGTACGGTCGCGATTCAGGAAGTATAAAAGGAAACAAGATGGCGCCGCACATCACTCAGTCATTGAGTTTTCCAATGCCGTCTCCGACGCTATCTCTCCAATTTCGTGAGTACTCACCATTTTGTGCCATTTTCCTGATTGAGTGTGTGTTGTTAGAACGCGGGTTTAATTGTGTAAACTCTTGCTCTCTGTGTGAGAGAGTTCTAAGAATAAATCGTGTGGTTATCCTGCCTGCTCGCGCTGCTTCCGTGTTTGGTTTTATCCTCCACGCTACACGGGCAAACTGCTAGTCTTCTGATTCGCCTCCAGTTGTCCCGTGACAGAATGACTGAGTCCGCAGTAAACCCAGCGGATTACGCTCACCTCTGCGATGTGGTGAACGGACATGCTAGGCTGATTGAGCAGCTGCGCGGTGAGGTTGCGGCTCTCCGTGCTAGCGTCCAAGACATCGCAGCCTTGCGCCGTGAGGTCGCAGAGCTGCGGCAGGAGAGCACGCCGCTCCGTGAGGCGGCTTCTCGGCCGGCTAGGCCGTCGCCCGTCACGGTGGCTGCTGTGCCGCCACTCCCTCCCCCCTCTGATGTGTATTTAGCCTTACCGGACAAATGGGATGGCACAGATGGGAAGTGTAATGTTTTTTTAACCACACTGGATCGTGTGTTTGAGTATAATTCCACCGGATACTCCACAGACCGGTTGCGCATTGCCCTTCTCGTCTCGTTGCTGTCAGGGCAGGCAGCTGAGTGGGCCACGGCGGTTCTTCGCTCAGATTCGGACACAGCACATTCATATAATGAGTTCACCCGTCAACTAAAACTCACTTTTGAACATCCTGCTGCCGAGGTGGAGACCGACTCAAAGTTATACCATCTGCGGCAGGGAGAATTGTCTGTGAGCTGCTACACGGCAGATTTCAGGATCCTCGCCATCCAAACCACCTGGGGAGACACCGCCCTCCGGACGGCCTACTACGAGGGACTGGCTTCCCATATAAAGGATGCACTCGCAGGACGAGAGCTTCCCACTACTTTGGAGGGGCTGATCCAACTCGCCCTCTGAATAGACCAACGACTGCTCTCTCGTCTGAGGCCAGCTTCCCGGACCCTGCCGCCTGCCACTTCATCACCATCTCTGACCACACCACGACCCTCCACATTCCTCGCCTACAATCCAGACCCTGAAGCACGCCCCTTTTCCACTGCCATCACCACCGGACCTGTTGGATCTCCACCTCCCGCCGTGGTTGACACCGGAGCCGGGGAACCCATGCAATTAGGATGCACCTCCTTGCCCGCTGCAGAGAGAGAACGACGTTTCAGAGGAGGGCTCTGTGCCTATTGTGGGTCAGCGTTGCATCACAGAGCTATCTGCCCTCTTCGCCCGGGAAGATGCTCAGGCACGGTGAGTAAGGAGGGCGACTCGCTGGGTTCCCTCCACCTCTCTGCCATCACTACCAACATTTCCCGTCTCACGGTGCAAGTACACCTCCAGTTTGGCCACAAACGGGTCAGAAGTACGGCGTTCATCGACTCCGGTGCCGCTGACAACTTCATTGACTCTTCTTATGCCAAAGAACTGGGAGTGGAACTCGAGGCGTTATCCCAGCCCGTTCGGATTACATCTGACGATGGTCGGCCCCTTTCATCCAGCCTTATCATCACCCAGACCCAACCAATCACGTTAATCATCGACCAGCACCAAGAGCAGGTCCGGTTTCACCTCACCCCTATTTCATCTCCCCCTCCCCTCATCCTCGGGCACCCTTGGCTACTGCAACATGACCCGCTCATCTCATGGACACAAAACCGGATCCTTCAATGGGGCCCGACCTGCACCGAACTTTGCCTACGGCTGGGACATGCTCTAGGGAGTCCGAGGCCCCCGAAGTCGACATCAACCCCGTCACCTACCGAGACCTGGCTGAAGTGTTCTGCAAGAGACGGGCCACTCACCTTCCTCCTCATCGCCCCTACGACCTGGCGATTGACCTTCAGCCCGGGTTCTGTTCCTCCCCGCGGCCACCACTACTCGCTCTCTGCCACCAAGACGCAGGCGATGGAGAAGTATGTCACCGATGCCCTCCGCAACGGCACCATCCGGCCCTCCTCCTCACCTGCCGCCACAGGGTTCTTCTTTGTTAAGAAAAAAGTTAACGACCTATGCCCATATGTCGACTATCGAGGGCTCAACAATATCACCATCAAAAATTGTCACCCATTGCCTCTTACCAACTCTGCCCTGGACGCCCTCTCTGGCGCCACCATTTTCACAAAGTTGGACCTACGGAGCGCCTACAACTTGGTCCGCATCAGAGAGGGCGATGAGTGGAAGACGGCTTTCATCACCCCTACAGGACACTATGAAAGCCTGGTAATACTTTTCGGACTCTGTAACGCCCCCGCCGCCTTTCAGCAGTTTATTAACGACGTCCTCCGAGATATGTTAGGCACCAGAGAGCCGTTCATCATCTGGACCGACCATCAAAACCTAATCACCATCCGGAATCTAAGACAGCTCAACCCAAGACAGGCGCGGTGGGCTCTTTTCTTCGAGCACTACAATTTCCATCTGTCGTACTGCCCGGGGTCCAAGAATACCAAAGCCGATGCCCTCTCTCGACAGTACGAAGAGGACGTTCCCCGGGCAGACCCCGTGCCTGTCCTCCCACCATCCAAGATAATTGCACCTCTCCACAGGAATTTGGAGACAAGGGTTCGCCTGGAACAGGCTGCAAAGATGGAACCGGCAGGAGTGCCACCTGGACGACTCTATGTGCCTCGTGACGTCAGATCGGAGGTCCTTCAATGGGGCCACTCATCCCCATCTCCGGATACCCCGGCACAAAACGCACCCTCCAATTCGTCTGGAGTGCCTTCTGGTAGCCGTCCATGGCAAAGGACACAGAGGAATTCGTCCAGGCATGCCCAGTGTGTGCCAGGGCTAAAGACACCAACCAGCCAACACCAGGGGAATTTCAACCACTCCCGGTTCCCCGTCGGCCCTGGACACACATTGCCGTTGACTTCATCACGGGCCTGCCGGTCTCCGAAGAGAAGGATACCATCATGATCATCATCGACCGATTCTCCAAAGCTGTGCACTTGGTGGCCCTCGCGGACTCCCGTCAGCTAAAACCACAGCTGAGCTGATATTAGAACATGTAGTCTGCTTGCATGGGTTCCCAAAGGACATCGTCTCGGACAGAGGGCCCCAGTTTACTGCTTGATTCTGGAAGGCCTTCTGCCGTCTGATCACCTCCACCTGTAGTCTCTCATCAGGATACCACCCTCAGACTAATGGTCAGACGGAACGGGCCAACCAACAGCTGGAGCGCTCTCTGAAATGATTCGCCGCCGATCGTCAGCGCGCCTGGGCCCGCTATCTCATCTGGGCTGAACTCTCCCACAATCTCCATGTTTCGTCCGCCACCGAGTTGAGTCCATTTGAGGTATACCACGGTTTCCAACCTTCAATGTTCAACCACCAAGAACCGGAGGTTGATGTGCCGTCGGCCCAACGGTTGGTACGTAGGTGTCGGCGGCTGTGGGACCAAGCAACAGCAGCCATCCATCGTGCCAACACTCGCTACACCACTCAACATAGCCGTCGACACCCTCCAGGACGGTTGTACAATGTAGGTGACAAGGTCTGGCTATCAACAAAGAATCTGCATCTTCACACAGAATCCCGTAAACTTTCACCCAGGTTCATCGGCCCTTACCGTGTCACCCTTCGGATCAACCCTGTCACCTACCGGCTCCAGCTGCCTGCGGCGCTCCGAACCCACCCGGTATTCCACACCTCTCAGCTCAAACCCTTTATCACTTCACCTATGGTTCCACCCACCCACCCAACTCCTCCTCCCCGGATCATTGAGGGCGGTCCCGCCTATACTGTACGGCGGATCCTCGACTCGCGGCCTCGGGGCAGAGGTATGCAGTACCTGGTCGACTGGGAGGGCTATGGCCCCGAGGAACGGTCTTGGATCCCGGCCCGGTTCATTCTTGACCCCGAGCTTATACGAGACTACCGTCGTCGGGTATCCTCCATCCCAGGACCATCAGGAGCCGGTCCTGGACGGGGGGGTACTGTCATGCGCACTCAACACGACCGGCACTAGGACCCGGAAGTAGTACGGTCGCGATTCAGGAAGTATAAAAGGAAACAAGATGGCGCCGCACATCACTCAGTCATTGAGTTTTCCAATGCCGTCTCCGACGCTATCTCTCCAATTTCGTGAGTACTCACCATTTTGTGCCATTTTCCTGATTGAGTGTGTGTTGTTAGAACGCGGGTTTAATTGTGTAAACTCTTGCTCTCTGTGTGAGAGAGTTCTAAGAATAAAT
>JAAGKR010008106.1:0-33098 GCA_011419295.1 Clarias macrocephalus | reverse complement strand
AATGTGCCATTTGGAACACAGCCAGGATGCTGTAAACACACTAACTTTTTCTCCATAAGGAGTGTTTCCTCTTTTTCACGCGTCACTGACGAAATTTCACAGGTCAACTATAAGACAGAAAACGAGAGGGAGAGAAAATGGGGTTTGTGAGCAGAGAGTGGAAAGTAAATGCCTTGAGTAGGGAGGGGCCGCAAGAAAAATAATCTGTCCGCTGACAAATGTCTCTCCATTTCACACTAGCATGCGAAAAACTTCACCAGAACTGGGTGTTTCAGAGCGAATAACGAGATGGAAAAAAAGAAAAAGAAAAAAAAAAAAGAAAAAAAAAGAGGGCAGAGTGCTGAGGTTTGGGACGGGTCCCAGCTTGGGCTGCACTTTAAACGAGTCCAAAAATCAAAGCAGGAAGATTAGATGTGGAACAGGGTCCAGAAGAAAACATGTGCAAACTGAACAGCGTGGAGATTCTTGACAGAACATGAAAAGAGGGGAAAAAAAGAAAGAAAAAAAAAAAAAAACTGAGGAAATGTTGTGCCTGAATTCTCAGTACTGCCTGACAGGCAGAAGAAGGGGAGGATGTACACAAGAACACAGTGATCACATCTGGGCCATGCTGAGGCTTACTCATAATGTTGCTTCACAACATCCTGTATGTGCTCAGCACACTCAGTGCTGCTCATCTTTTCCTTTAGGTCATCCACTACACTGTACGTCTGATGCATCTAGTTAAACCCTCAGCAATTCTGCCAAAAGGTCCAGGCTTCTCATAACACACCCAGAACCACACACACACTTCCAATCAGCTTCAACCCACAATATGGTTCTCATTCATAATCCACGATTTCACATACTGAAACTAAGAAAGAACAATATGCCATAATACATTTTACTATGGTATGCACTAGGGTGTACTAGGGTAAACTGTAGTACATACCATAATATACAATAGTATTACCATGATTGGCACTGTAGGACTTTAAAGAGTACTGGGGTAGGTATTGTGGTATTTCATTGGTTGCCGTAGTTTTACTATGGTGTGTACTACAATACACCGGTGAATAATATAGTACTTATTGGATACCAAAGTGGCTACCAAAGTTTATCAAATATCCAATATGGTGTATTTGTGCATACTGTACCATGTTACAGGTATGATATAGTATAGTACAGGCAGTACCCCATTAGACACCTGCTGAACTTTAGTAGGCCCTGCGATACCGAATAAGTACCAAAGTATTCACCAACATATTGTTGTACATACCAGAGTACTACCACGGTACTCACTGGTACTCTATAAAGTCCTACAATGTCTACCATGGTAAAGTCTAAAGTACAACGGCAATAATATGGTATATTATGGTACGTACTATAGTTTACCCAGGGACATTACAGTACATACCCTTATGGGACGTTGTACCTTTCTTAGTTTCAGTGTTAGATAGCATATTAAATAAGTTTGTACATAATATTGGTATTGTATAGTACAGTACAGGCAGTACCATATTAGATACTTGCTAAATATTGGTAGCCAATAAGGTACGCAATAAGTACTATAGTATTCACCAACATATTGTGGTACAAACTGTAGTACTACCGCGGTACTCTATAAAGTTATACAATGCCCACCAAGTTAATGTTTGAAGTACCAAGGTAATAATATAGTATATTATAGTATTTACTATAATTTAACCCAGTGGATTATACAGTAGTAGTACGGTAAATACTATAGTTAAATTCCTTATGGGATGTTGTGCTTTCTTAGTTTCCGTGTTAGATAACATATTAAAATATGTTAGTACATATTACTTGTATCGTATAGTACAGTACAAGCAGTACCTGCGGTAACCAATAAGTACCAAAGTATTCACCAACGCACTGTCGTACACACCATAGTACTACGACGGTACCCAAAGGTACTTTATAGTCCTACAGTGCCTACCATGGTAATGTCTGAAGTACCACAGTAGTAATATAGTAATGTAGTATCGTATAGTATAGTATGTACTATAGTTTAACCTAGTACATTATTACATGTATTACGGGATGTTGTGCTTTCTTAGTTAGTTTCAGTGTTACTAATATGTTCCAGTACCATATTAGTACATAATAGTACAAGTAGGAAAGTACCAAAGTACGTACCATGGTAGAACCTGTATATCATAGTGTGGTACATGTACTATATCTGCAAATACATACCATGGTACTACATCCCATGGCACAGGTACACTTGGACTACCTTGGGAACATTTCTTATGAGATGTGGAGGATTGATTGGTAAACTATTAACATATCTTAGTTCTCAAACTATTTGTTTCCTACACAATACACCGGACGTCTATGAATTCCTGACTCCTCCAGGTTTCTTGCTAAGCTTTCCACCAGACGCTGGAGTGCTTCTGTAGGGATCTGCGTTCATTTGTGCTGATGCTGGGACGTCGAAGAGGCTCCAGGTCGAGTTCAAATAAACATTCTTTGAGAAATGAGATTAAGACTGTGAAGCGTTCTTCTACTCCATCCGTAAACACGCCATCTCTTCAGTGAGCTTGCTTTGTGAATGGGAAACTCTTAATGACGGGAAACTCTAATGCTACAACACGGAGACGATCTATACAACTGTGTGCTTCCTACATTTTAGAGAAGAAAGTGATGGTAAGGGGTGCACATACTTTTCTCCGTACAGTGTTTAGTGTCCTTTAATGAATAAAAAGGAAGGTGATCCACTGTGATATGACAGCGCAGACAGATTAAGCCTATAAGAAAACATTGCTATG
This sequence comes from Clarias macrocephalus, assembly GCA_011419295.1. Lineage (NCBI taxonomy): Eukaryota > Metazoa > Chordata > Actinopteri > Siluriformes > Clariidae > Clarias > Clarias macrocephalus. The sequence continues at coordinate 30,330 of JAAGKR010008106.1, read as the reverse complement.
GTAACAGGAAGTCGCCAGCATGCCGCTGATTGTTTTCCTTCACCGGCACATCGTGTTAACATCTCGGCCAATTCACATCTACATACCGGGATTTAAAGCGTCCTGAATCTGAATAGGGCTGTGCAAACTGCCAGCTGTAGTTGATGCTAATTGTTGTTTTGATGTCATGGATATGTGTGTGAGCCTGTGCCGAGCAGGTCCGTCTCGAAAAAAAGAAATAAAAGAGATTTATCCCTCGATGAGACTGTCCTGCTTAGACAAAAGGCACAAAGACAAAAGCTTTAAACCTCTCCTTAGGCTTCGCAGGCAACGCTGTGTCTTTTCTAATAATGGGCGTGAACAGCACTACTCACCCTCGGTGTCATCTCCCGGAGCTCAATTCATTCACAAAGTCTCTTGTGCACTCTTTTAACCGCCGCGTTTCCTCCTCACGAAAGGTTCAAGCCTCCAGCGGCTGCGCTGCGATTCCCGACTCCGCCACCTGCTCTGACGTACATCGCCAGAAATTAAGCTTTTAATGGGTTCCACTTGAGTAGGTGCTGACAAACTTTTACACACCATGACACAGAGACACAGACGCGTCCAGCTCCGCCTCGTCTGAGATGTGTATTAGTAAACACGGCAGCGCGGGCGAGTGGGTGTCACGGCATGGCGTAACTAAATGAAGGGGGAAAAATAAGCAGTTTAGGTAAATTCCAGCACCAAAACGCTGCATGGACCTGGGCATGACGTGGCGAGTGGAGAAAATGGACGAACATGCATGGAAAAGTTTATCCATGTAATCTTTTTTAATAAAGCAGATCATTCATTGATCAGCAACACTTTTTTGATATATAATAAGCTACACCTCAGCGCTGGTGAATTCTGTTGAAAGATCAAGTCCTTCACGGGGAACAAACAGAGCTCGTACACAACGCGTTCCTGAATCAACAAAATACAACGAAATACCGTGGAAGTCTCCGCGTAAACGGAAAACACCCGTGACCTTTGCACTGCGTCAACAAATGCAACCCGAACATGTTGACATGATTACAATCTCAACACGCCGTAAAACAAGTGCGTTCCTGTTATCAGTTACCTCATAACACAGACTAACATGTAAAGCTTCCAAAATTAGCCTTTTTCTCCCGAAGTTAATCAGACGCTTTAATGAGAATTCTGCTTGTTATTAGGTTACTGTGAAAGTGTGAACTCTCGTCTCCAACAGAAAGTCAGCTGACACTGGAGACTCCTTCCCTGCTTCTTGGTGAGATGGTGGGGCGTGGATGTGGATTTGTGTTCATTCAGCTACAGAAGCGTTACTGAGGTCAGGCAGCTGCAGAGCTCGCCAAAGTGTGTGTTAGGTCAAGTAACAGGTATGTTACTCCCCAGTGAAATTCTTCGCATATCCTAGCTTGTTAGGAAGCTGGAGTCAGCGCGCAGGGTCTTCCATGGTACAGTGTGGATGTAGTGAGCAGGGTTAGGGGCCTTGCTCAAGGGCCCAACAGGAGCAACCATAACTGCAGGAAGTAGGGGGTGCATAATTGCAGCCCCCCCCCGCACTGAGGGTCCCACCCTTTACTCTGACCAAGGATAGACTTGTTTCATTGATGGAAGTGTGAAATCTTCAGGCAGTTTTTTCCCTGAGGTAGGGTAGAGGTTTCAAGCACCTTTGTCACGTACCACATTATAATTTTTTGACTTTTATACTTCTCACATGTTGCATTTTCATTTTGTATGTAATCTTAAATTCACTTAATTTACTGTATTGCAAATTCCTTCTTTAGCATAATTGTATTTTTTTGTGTGTATGTAAATTTTTTATTTATAGTCAAATTCTATTTTCAGTGTAATTTTTCTATATTTTTACATGGGGCGTTCAAGTCACACCTCCCACCTTCCGATCTTAACAGCTTAGCACTTTTACACACTGAGCCATCACTGCCCCATAATTGTATTAATCTCTAAAACTTCATCTTCTTCAGCCCTCCTCCAAATGCGCCATTTCAGTGTTTATCCGAGTAAATGAGCTACTGCTGAGCCACACCACTACAGAGAACAGCAGAGCTGAGCAACAAACCCGGAGAGGGTTGTCATTGTCATCGATGACAAGTATTGTAGAAGAGAATGAGGACAAGCAAGAAAGTAACTGATAAGTTTCTTTGGGGCCATTTAGAAATTATTAGAAAAGAGGATTTAAGACGAGGGAGACTTGAGACCAGAAAGTGGCAGCAATGCAACATAATGAATGCAGGTAAATACCAAGTAGACAAGATAGGGGAGGGGCATGCCTTATATGAGGTCATAAAAGAGGGGGGGGGAATCTAATCAGCTTGTTTTACACCCTTGCGAGTATATAAAACAAAAACAGATGTTTTATTCTCAGGATTTTTGTTTGCATGTTATTTGTATAAAGGACCAAAAATAGGGTACCTTTAAGATCAAGAGTGCTGTTGCATACACAATGCACATTAATATGCACGTGGAATATGCCCTGAAGCCGGGACTGCTTTCCGATATGAATTCTTAACAAGAGCATTATTACTATTATTATTAATCATCAAATATTAACACCTTTTGATCAATCAGAGCCGATAATCCACTCTTGACCAGCACAATGAAACCAAGAGTAACAAAATCTAATAATGCAAACCACATTTGAGCAGGGGATCTAGTTTATGACTCATAACCAGACTGTTATTTCCTATATCCTGATTATTGGACAGAAGTAAGGATTTGATATCTTTACGTTTCATACATTGAAGACCCTGAAACCAGAGTCAGAAAATGTTCTGTCTGTCCAGACAGATTTAGTCCCAGCATTTAAAGAAACTTTTGCACTACTTAGATATACTAACCTGCGCCACGGGTGAAATCTAATTGTTGAGTGAAAGCGATGTTATAAACAGTTATGTGAAGGATTTAATAATCTACGTTAAAATAAGCTACTAATGCACTACCTGCTCAATGTAAACAAACACCTGCACCAATAGATATTAATTAGAAATGCTAAACTGAATATATAGTATAATATATTATAGTTCATATTTTCACTTCGGCTGAAATAACAGCGCTTAAGTGGTATAAGAGAGTTTTAACACGCTGGAGTCGTTTTATGACAAAACTTCATCTTTATCTGATCTACTTTCATGATTTCTCATCTGTGATTCACGCTCTTATTACCGAACAGGGAGTGTATTTGGCTGACAACAAAAGTACAACTTGGTGTAAACAAGGCATAAGATACTCAACTTTACTGTGTGCGTATATATATATATATATATATATATACACACACATACATATATACTGTACTTTTTTGTATTAATAAGTTAGACAGAGTTCTGCTGTATATAAAGACAGACATTGCACTTCAACCTTAAATAATAATAATAATAATAATAATAATAATAATAATAATAATAATAATAATATCACTGATTACGTGAAAGTTCATCAGATTATTTTTAGATTTAACCTTTTAACTATTTTTTTCAAACTCTGTAACCGTTAATGACGGTTAGCAGATAAAGATAGAAGTGAGCTCGCGCGCTAATGATTTAACCAGGTGTTTAAAGAGAAGCCCGCGCGTGCACGCGCAGCAGGGTCGACACCGCACATCTGGCGTTCTTTTTTTCTTCCGGTTTTTTTTTTTTTCTGAAACCCCGCAACGCACATTTGTTGCCCCTTTATCATCTTCTGTGTGTAGCGTGTTTTTCATGCACTCACGCGCCCATGCGTGGCTCCCCCGCCGTGTCCTCTCCTCCACTCTGCTTTTTTCCTAGGTATCGTTACTCCGACGTGGCCCCAAAACTTCTGCTTTACCTTTGCAAAGCGTTTCCCAAAATACGAAATAGTGAACACACCTCCTGTCCGTGCACCTACGCAGCGCTCAGGGCTTCAGTCCTCGCCATTTTATTCGCCTCTCGGTGCCGTAAACACACTCCATGCCGCCGCTCGCGCGCCCACGCTGTTATGGATACACACAGAGCCGAGCGGGAGTGGGGAGGGGGGGCGTGTCCCAATCCGAGAGCGCTAGCTAGTCAGCACACTAGGTAGTGCACTAGCAGGGTTGAGCTGGAACCGTTATTTCCTTGGCCTTGGATTTTACAATCACAGCTGACTCACAAATGGGGGGGGGGGGGGGGAGTTGCTTGCAAAGAGATTTTATTTATTTATTTACAGAAATAATAACCTTATTTGTTTACAGCTAAGCAGCACAGTGGTGTAGTGGTTAGCTCTGTTGCCTCGCACCACCGTGATCAAGGTTCAATCCCTGCCTCCGGTCTTTGTGCATGATGTTTGCATATTCTCCCTTTGCTTATTGGGTTTCCTCTGGGTACTCTGGTTTCCTCCCACAGTCCAAAGATATGAAGATTAGGCTAACTGGCTTTCCCAAAATTGCCCATCGTGTATGAACGTGTGTGTGTGCCCCCCCACCACCACCTCCCCCTGCCCCCCACCACCGTGTATTCCGGATAAAGTGGTATGGACCATAAATGAGAGTGAGAGACCTAACAACCTTATTTGTTTATGGCTATTTTTAGTATTTAGGTCGTGGGTTCAAATCTCACCTTTGGTCTGGTCTGCATGAGTTTGCATTTTCTCATGCATGTGTTTGGTGCTTTTCCTCTAGCAACACGAGGGCATTGGTGGCTCAGTGGTAGTTTTCTCGCCTACCATGCAGAATTCTTCAGTTCGATTCTCAATCAATGCCACTGGATGCAGGGCTGGTCCCAAGCCCCATTAAAATGGAGGGGTTGTGTATCAGGAAGAGGATCTGGTGTAAAACCTGTGCCAAGTTGTTGTGCGGATCAGGTTTTCCGCTCTGGCGACCCCTCGATAGGAGCAGCCGAAAGACAAACAACAACCAGTCCAGTCCAGTCCAGTCCCCCCCCCCCCCCCCCCGACGCTCCAATACACCAATTAGCCTTAACATCATGACCAAATTTTGATGATTTACATGAAACATTATGACTGCCTAATATTGCGTAGGTAACCTTTTTGCCACTATAACAGTGATGCACTGTGTGTTCTGACACCTTTCTGTCACAACCAGCATTAACATGTTTATAAATTTGTTCTACACTAGCTCTTTTATTGGATCGGACTACACAGGCCACAGGCCATGTGCATCAGTGAGCCTTGGCCACTCATGACCGTTTCACCAGTTCACCGGTTTTCCTTTCTTGGATCACTTTTCGTATGTCCTGTCCACGGCAGCCTGTGAACATTCCATAAGAGCTGCAGTTTTGGAGTTGCTCTGACCCAGTCCTCTAGCCATCACAATTGGGCTTATCAAAGTTACTTAAATCCTTATGCTTGCCTATTTTTCTTCTTCTTTCAACACATCAACTTCAGGACAAAAGGTTCACTGACTGCAGTGGGCACCGAGCCACCTCAGTCAGGATCATCATTCACGGATTTGCGGTCTTCTTTAAAACGTTTGCACCATTCAAATGTTTTACTGCGGCTAAGACTCTCATTACTGTGCTGTGCTTGAAGCCTTCTCTAAATGTCAGTTTCACATCTTCATTCTCAGAAATTTTAATACAAGTCATAAAAGCATTTCACTGCCCAAGTATAGTTGTGTAGATGAAAAATATGTTCAGCTAAGTTAAGTAGGTTAAATGACACTGGTTCTACAGGTGAAAGTTTCTCTAGATCACCTCATCCTGTCACTTTTAAGCAGTTGTGGCTGTGCTGACGAATTAGCCTGAAAATACAATCTTTGTCCTTTGATTAAATCCTGAATGAATGTAAGCATTATGAAAAAATAAATATATTTACATTAAACAGGAGGTAAGCATATAAGCCTGTGAAACAATAATGTATTCTGAACACCCTGAAAGCTCTTAGCAACGGGAGAATGTTTTGTAACTTGTAACATGTCTAGACAAACGTGGGTTCGTCTTCCTGAGGTCTGAGTAACAATAAATGGATTTCTGCGAATAAAAACTCCATAGAAGTGTGCGATTATGAGCAAACACTGCTATGGTAGTTCATTATGTCACTACAGTTTTCAGTCTGTAAAGTGACACAAACAACATACGGATGAAAATGAACTACAAAATCCAAATAGATACAGTATGATGTGTCTAGTGTGTTCCTTAACAGTTCCCAATTTAACTACAAGGTGCCATGGCGTACATTCTGACAGATTCTACCCATCTCTTGAGCTATACTGGACTGTGATCAACATCATTCTTTCAAAAATAATTTTAAAAAGTTTCAAGACATGTTTCGTAACAAGCCAACAGATGGCAGCACAAGGCTTTCATAAGTCAGTGTGCCAAAAGACATCTTCCTGTGTACACCATGAGCTGTGGAACCGGTGCTATTCTTACCACATGCGTTCCCAAGTCCGCTATTTCACCATGGACAGCAAGTTAGAGCAAAGAGCGAATGTAAATTCTGTGTGCATTTGTCAAATCACGTTTGACATGATTCGGCAAGTTTACGGCTGCAGTGCTGCAGTGAGTCGTCTCAGGTGTTTTAGGTGAAGCACTAAACTTACACATTATGTTTCAGATTTTAAGATGAAGTATCTGTCATGGTGGTGAACTTTGTTCTCATTAAAAAAAAATAATAATAATAATTAAAAAAAAAAAGATCTACTCTTGTATGCTAATGCTTGTGAACACGTTAGCAACTTGATACTGAGGAAAACATGTAAAACTACAAAATATTAACATATATTAAAGACCTACAGTATGTGGTTGATTTGATTTACATTGTAGCATTCTTTTAAGCTGAAAAACTACGGTCCTATGTGTGTGTGTGTGTGTGTGTGTGTGAGAGAGAGAGATTAGTTTAGCTTAAACTGGCTAGCTAATGGTTAACAAACTGCAATTATCTCTTTCTCTCTCACACAAACGCTCTCTCACACTCTCTCTCTCTCTCTCTCTCTCTCTCACACACACACACACACACACACACACACAGTAAACTTTAGTTGAACAAAACGTCACGTGAAATATTAAATATCCTTTCCTCTTGCGACATCTAGTGGTAGTTAATGGAAGAGTTTAAAAATGGCTGCCACACAAACAGTGCCAAACTGAACAAACCTTGCACACTAGCAGGCCTAGGAAGCAACCTGGTCTATTTTAAACTTGTTTTTCCTCAACATTGTTTAACATTGTTCGATTCTCGATTATGATTGGTCAGAATTCATGAATTCACATCCTGTATACAGGGTCACGGGGGCCCTGGAGCCTATCCCAGGAGACTTCGGGCACGAGGTGGGGTACACCCCTATGTAGTGCTAACCGATACACCAATCATGCATCTGCAAATCACAGCTTTATAGTACTTTGTATATTAAGAACAGTAACAACCTACTACACTGGAACGTATTGTCAAATTTAAGTCTAATAATAAATATATTTAGTGTTGAGGTGTTGCAATTTAAAGAAGAAAAATACGCAATAATTTATATGATTGTGTTTTCTATAAAAAAGAACAAAGAAAATGCAATTAAAAGGGTAAAAAGCACAACATGTCATTGCTTTAATAAACGCTGTAGTGTAAGAGTAATAAAACACTTCATTGCTTGCTGTCATAGGAAAATAATCCATGCCAGGGTGTTAATAGTCCTGTAACTCAGCTTTGTCACAGTTCCACACTGTTAATCATTTTCATTTTCATCTCGCAGCATGTTTGCAGTGAAGTCAAAGTTCTTCAATAATTTAAAGTTGCATTACAAAAAATAACACAAAATTTTGTGTACTGAGTGACTTACAGTCTAAATATTCATGCACGTTTCATGCTTTGGATAAGATGAGAAATCCAGATCCAGAAGAGACACAGTATATAAATATCGTATGATTACAGTATTTAGATTAATTATAACGGTCTTACCTATTTCAGTCAGTGTAAATCAGTAGGTGTAAAGAGTAATGTCCTTATTCTAGCCAGCTCTTGACTGCTGCTAAGATAAAGCCGCATACGGTAAACCTTCTCTGCTTCATCCAAGTCCATGCATAATGAAATAAAATAAGAAATAATGATAATGGTAAAAAAAAATAATAATAATAGTAATAAAGCTGCATGCACACACCATCTAGTCTGAGTTATTATAATTAAAGAATCTGAGTGTCATTGAAGTTTCCTAGAGCTGCAGGTCGACTAGGACGAAGTGCCTGCAGTAAGAGGATCCAAGAGAAGAAAAGAGGATTTGAGGCTTAACACCGACCTCGAAACACGTCTGCAACCCGGCAAAGATTAAACATGCAGAAATACAGAAGTATAAAAATGCATCGCGTTAAACATGACATCATGGTAATATTTTGGGCTCTGCTTTAACCTCTGTTTCAGTATCAATATTCAATATGACTGAAGGTCAACCAAAATCTGTACTGTCATTACACATGCATTGCTAACATGCGTTGCTAACTCATGTGTTCTGTGAATAGTTTGTATTTATGAATAGGATGGTGTTGATGTTACCAGACCGCAGTAAATTTACTTTGTGTGTGTGTGTGTGTGTGTGTACGGAAACACTTTCGACTGAGACCGACCTCATTGCATGTTAGCTTTATTAGCCGTATAGCAGCAGTGCAAAGCTTAAGTGAAAACCTGTGTTCGTGCTATTTGAACTCTTCACTGCAACACGTAGGCGTTATTTTAGCAACAAGATTCGCACCATCACTGCGAGGTTAAATTTAGCACTGCTCTTTCGCCTTTCAAAATCTTGGTGTTCATTCAGAAGTAAAGACACTTTAGTGGTGCAGTCATTCAGCACACCTCCTCATCACAGCTCCCAAAGGTCACACTGATGTTATCATAAAGAAACACCACGCAGGAAAGCACACAGCGTGGGCGTCAAGCATTGTAGGTCATTCTGCTCTGTCTCCCGCTCACAGCCTCGTCTGCGTCAGGGTTTTACGGCCTGCGTGTGGTTTCAGACCAAACACCGGAACGCTGTGCTGTTTCTCTGAAGACACGGACATGGATGTAAACGCAGAGGGGGAAAAAACCTGCATGTCCCTTACATATATCAGTGTAAAAGCAAATCAGGTTGAGTAGATGCATTTCAACCCTATTTTAAGTTTTATGTGCTGAATGTGAATTCCAACACATAAATAATGCAAAGTCATTTGTGAACTGCATCTAACATATGGAACATAAAAATTATACATCATATATAGGATTATGTAACATACGTGTAATAAACACATGCCATAGTTAAAAACCCTTAAATACTAATCAGTCAAAATATCAAATTATATTTTTTAACACCATAAAGTTGCTTTTTATTTTAAGAGAGGTCAAAGAATTAAGAGAAACTGTGGCATCTGCAGAATGTTACTATGTACATTAATGTAATAACTGTAAATCAATTATTTAGTTAAAAACGCAAAGAAGTTAAAAACAAAGAAGTAAAATAATAATAATAATAAATACATTTTAAATGCAAAAAGTAAAAGCATTGAAAGAAACTGTGGCGTCTCTATGTATTATAACTACAAATTAATCTTTTAGTTGTCTAATAAAGATGATTTAAAAAACAATAAATTCTGAAAAAGGATTCTGAAAAAAAAAGTTGTGATATCTAATAAAAATCATACTTTAAATACAAATAAACATAGATCAGGGGCGTTCAAGGCAAACCGGGACTTTCTGGTGAATAAAGGCACGAAAGCATTTGACATATGAGACTTTTAACCATAAAACATTTGAACAGTGCAAACATTTGAAACAGTTATTGCCACATCCCCTGTACTGCACAGTCCTGACCTCACTCCAAGCCATTTCCACATGTTTGCGCCATGTTTGGCTCTGGTGTACTGAGAAAACATTCTAACACTACGCAGGGGATTATACAGAGAAATAAAGGGAATTTTTACTCTCATACACTGTGTTCTGATTTTCTGCATAATCAATAGTCCCGGGTTGACTCGAACACCCCTTGTACAAGTTGCTATCCAGTCATGTGATATCTGAAATATTTACAAAATCATTTAAGCTTAACCATTTAAAATATTGCCATGGATTTTTTATAAGGTTATGTTTTATAATGTTATCTATAATGTAAGTGTGTGTACAGTGTGTACAGTACCACGATGTTGCTGTATCTGTATTAAACCTAGGCATGTGTGTGGATTAACCGAGACAGGATTTTGTTGTTGATCATGATGCTGTTTGTCCATCTTCATATAAACTCTACTGTTACAGCGCAAGGAACATGAGGAAACACTGCGGGAGTGTGAGCATGGTGTGTGAATTCTGGCTCAGACAGTTTCCTAACACTTTATCTCAATACGACATAATGAATCCTGACCATGCACTGTAGCTGCTGGAGATGATTGAACAAACAGAGGTTTTGTTTGTCTTAAATGCAAGAAAAACCCTCCTGATTACAACCTTCTGTACAATCTCAGTGTTCTGATAAACACCTTTAGTATTTGGTTGAAACACAATTATCTGTTCATTTCAAACATTGTCTTCATATCGAGTCACGTCCGTAGCACACAGATTCTGCTTCTCTAAAAGCAGGATAGAAAGTCTGTCTGTCATTTGGTCCAGAGCCCAGGCCGGATGTTAGACTGCACACATTGCTGAGAGACAGAGAGAGAGAGAGAGAGATCATGCCGCACCCTGACACCAGCAGTCGGAGATGGAAAAGCTATGTGACGTTCCAGAAATTGCAGAGGCCAAAAATGATCCAAAAACCAGAATGTGGCTCTGGTGCATCTCGTAATTTTCTTGGAAGACTGGATGGAGGAACAGAGAGCGTAGACGGGAGTGCATGACTAATAACCGTTCCACTGATTCAAAAAAGATGTTGACTAGTCATTTTTTCCATCATTAAAGCAGAAAAATAATTTAATCTCTTCCTTATTTATTTATTATTATTGTTATTATTATTATTATTATTATTATTATTATTACTGCTCTATACAGACTGCAGATGGCATTTCCTTCATTTGCTTCAGTGCTTTTCATGCTACATAATAGTTGGTCTTTTGCCCACTCTCATCAAGGGGTCTCTACAGCAGACGATTTGATCTGCATGCAACTTGGCACAGGTTTTTACACTGGATGCTCTTCCTGATGCAACCCTCTAATTGTATCCAGGTTCTGGTTCTGCACCCAGTAGAGGGGACGGCATTGGGAATCAAAACCGGGCCTCCTACACGGCAAGTGAGAAACCTACAACTGAGCCGTGGGTGTCATTTTAATGCTATGCAGTGCCCTCGTATGGATGAACATGCGCAGCAAGGACGCTCATGTCCATCAGAGGAGCTGGATCAGACACTGATGAGCGTGAAAATGAAAAAAAAAAAAAAAAAAGATTAATCAAACAAACAAACAAATAAATAAATAAAAATATAGATTATATATGAATGATATATTATGTATAAATGTCCTAAAAACTGTACACAAAAACTGTATACCACAGAAATAAACAAGGTCTGTAAAATACATTCATACATAATATATAATTCATATATAATCTGTTTGTTTATTTATTTGTTTGTTTAATCTTTTTTTTTTTCATTTTCATGCTCATGTCCATCAGCGAGCGCAATTTATTTAATTACAGTATACTTAGCTTTAAATATTTGAAGCGGATAGGTGAGGGAATTAAAGAGACACTCTTAACACATGCACACACATTTTTACACGTCATTAAAAATTATATCAAAGTTTTAAAGTTTGATTTTTTTAACCATTAAAGTAAAATGGAGCTCGCAGGCTCCTTCTCTAAACATTAAATAAACCTATTAGAGATTCTACATTAGTCTTAGTAACAAGTAATAAATCATTTCCTCAGATGGGTTTTATTTATTTATTTATTTATTTATCAAGAGACGTAAATGAAGCTGAACATCTGCATTACATGTCATTGTGAATGAGGTCCTACACGCGGCACTAATGTCACAGTCAGAGCTGCGTCTGTCCAATCACATCTGAGAATCTGCCCATAAGGTAGAACAGAGAAGATACTTCATGATCTTCTCGTACTGTAGGTCTCTTAGGATCTCATTTAGTTCTATTTATCTTCCTGATGATTAGCTTTTTGTCTCATTGACCAGCTCGTCTGCTGCATCACATTTGGACAAAGGCATCATTTTAAAACTTTGTGTGTGTGTGTGTGTGTGTGTGTGTGTGTGTGTGTGTGTGTGTGTGTGTGTTCACGCAGGCACACTGATATGTGAGGTGGTACAGAAGTGTGTGTTCATGCACACACACACACACACACACACACAAGGGGTAAATGAGAGGACAGTTAAAGGCGGATGTTAATACTCCTGAACCTTTTCAACATGACACATCATCTCTTTCTCTTCTCCCTGTTTGCTCTTCTGTGTAAGTACAGTGTGTGTGTGTGTGTGTGTGTGTGTGTGTGTGTGTGTGTGTGTGTGTGTGTGTGTGTGTGTGTTGTCTACAGTTTTTGTGTACAGTTTTAAGGACATTTATACATAGTATATAATTCATACATAATCTGTATCTTTATTTATTTATTTACTCATCTTATTTCATTTCTTTCTTGTTTATTTGCTTAATGGCTTCAGTCTCAATTGTTTTTTTCTACATTTTTTCATGTTACATGGTTTCTTCTTTTTTTCTCACTTTATTCTTTCTTTCTTTTAATAATTTATTTAACTTAACTTTTGGTTTATATTTCTTTAAAAAAAATTCCGTCCATGATTTCTTTCTTTCTTTGTTCTTTTTACTTTCTTTCCTTCTTTGTGTTTTTTAAATTCTTTTCTTTCTTTCTTTCCTTCTTTTCTTTCTTTCACTAATTTATTTCTTAATTTTTGTTTATATTTCAAATTTTTTTCATGATTCTTTCTTTCTTTCTTTCTTTCTTTCTTTCTTTTGTTTATTTTAATTCCATGGATTCTCTCTCTCTCTCTCTCTCTCTCTCTCTCTCTCTCTCTCTGTCTCTCTTCCCTTCCTATCTTTTTTATTTCTTCTCTACTTTGTGCTTGTTTGTATTTAAAAAAAATATTTCTTTCTTTCATATTTACTCATTTCTTTCTTCTTGTTATATTTTATGCCTTTTTTTTCTTTGCTTCTTTCTTTTTTTAAATTTATTTTGACTTTTCCAGTTCTTTCTTTCCAGTTTAATCAGTTATGTAGTTTTCATGTTTTTTCAGGCGTTTCTCGCTCGAACATCGTTCAGTATCCCGCAGTAGTGAAGGTGTTTAGTGGTGAAACGGTCTCACTGACGTGTGATACGCAGGAAGTTTTGTACAAATGTGGTACAATGTTCTGGTTTAAAGTGGACCAGAGAACCGGAGAGATGATCGTGAGCAGAGCTGTTCACACGGACAAGCAAGCAAAACTGTGTAGAGGATCCATCTATAACACGAGCACGGCTGATTCAGGAACTTACTACTGCTCGGTTAAACACAGTTTTATAGCTTACACGGGCAACGGATCCACTGTTATCATTACAGGTAGTGTGTGTGTGTGAAAGAATGTGAATAATATGTGTTTTATGACATTTTTTGAAGTTGCTTTACACTCCAGTCCACTTTATTAGGAACACCTGGACACCTGCTCAGTCAAGAGCTTCAGTAGATGTCCACAGAAAACATCTGGGCAGTTGGTCTTTTTCCTCCCAAATGTACATGTCCAGTTTGTGTGACTCGTTGGCCTGTGTAGCCTCAGATTCCTATTTCTAGCTGGCAGGAGTGGAACCTGATGTGGACTTCTGATGTTGTGGATCATCTGCCTTAAAATGTATATTTTTTTTGTTTTGAGCTTTTCTGCTCATCACGGTTTCAAAGAGTGATTATTTGACTCACCATAGCTTTCCTGTAGTCTTAAACCATTCTCATTAATGAGGTGTTTCTGCCCACAGCTTATTAGATTTTCTTGTGTGAAAATTCAGAGAGATCAGCAGGTTCAATTCCAACAACCTTGTCACGGTCGAAGTCTCAGAGATGTGAAGCTCTTGCCTGATCATTATACTGACCTCTATGCTGCTGCCCCACTATGGCTTTGTGCAAACATTCCTAATAAAGTGGACGGCCATTGTAAATGATAACACCACATACATGAATGTATCATTTATTATTTAGACTCAGTAACATAACTGGAAAAACTCTTTTCCAGAGCGCAGTCCTCGTCCCAACATAACGGTCTATGTTCCGAATGTGAGTGCCGGACCCTCGGTCTGTCTGCAGTGTGTGGTGATGGGGGTCGTCCCATCCGAAGTCAGCGTCTCCTGGATTATAGGTGAATCAGAGATGACCGGGTGGACGGAGTCGGGCTGGACACACACTAACGCATTAGCTGTAGAATACACACGTGCTCACGTCAGCGTTCCCTCAGAGAAGTGGACGGCGGCTCGGACCGCGGAGTGTGTGGTCGAGGTGGACGGCAGACGCTTCTCTAAATCTGTTAGAGCAGGTGGTTAAACCACCAAATCATCATTCGTTACATAAACTCATGGATGTAGTGAGATTTGGTAGATTGAGACGTGTGTTTACTTCTGTACACAGGCTCCAGTCAGTCGTGTCTCTGGTTGATGTTTTTGTGCTCCGGCGTTGCCCTCGTCGTAATTGTTGTGTTTAGTATTACCTTTGCTGCATTACACTCAGGTAAGAGAACTACAAATTCATTCTATATAGTCTCATAACTATAATCCTCTACAATATTTAAATATAATGTTCTGCTGATATGTTTTTAGTTCTGCTCTTATACGATGTGTAATTTGCATCTTTTCAGCAGATCAGCGCTGCATGCCCACAAGGTGCGTCTCCCGATACAGAACAACACCAAACAGGGAAATGTCAATCCTTTTCAGGCTCCATGTGTTTCTGTGTGTGTACTGTGTGTGACTAATAAAAAACACATGATTTTCATTTCAGAACACAAGAAGCTCGCTTCAATCGGCGAAATGGTAATTTAAATATTTGTTAAAGCCTATAATAATAATAATAATAATCTAATAATAATAATAATAATAATAATAATAATAATAATAATAATATACTTTATAATAATGCTCATTTGAAGAATAAACAGGAAAGAAAATTAGATAAAGAAAAAAAGAAAAGAATATTGTAAATTGTAAAGAAAATAAATGGAAATTTAGCTATTGAATAATAAAATAGGATAAAATAAAACATAATAATGGGTAATGGGGGGGGGGAGGGGAAGGGAAAAAAATCATTAAAAAAAAGTTTAATTCAGTTCTTTCAAATATTCTTTAAAGATTTTGCAGGCTTTACAATTTCTAAAAGCATTAATTGTTTACTGTGTAATTTGCTCCTAAGAAATAAAATCTGTGATTCTGTAGAAATATTATGGTGAACATAGGACACGTACATGTATTGGAAAATATATTCTTCAAACTATAAATTCATGATTGTACCTTTCATTGCAAAATAAATTATTTGATTCCCTTGATTAAATGATCAAATATATAACACTGTAAAATATAAAGTTTTCACCAGGAAACAGTCAGATTTGTTCTTCCATTTTACATATTAAAAACAACAAAATCATATGCTAGTGCTATATTTTTATGTATTTTTAAGAAAAATACAAATAAAAAAATGTTTTTTAAACAATAGATATATTATATTAATGATTGAGGAATATGAGTAATATTAATAAACTGTATCTAATTCATAACCAACATATATTATACTTCATTCTACACAAAAACTATTAACTATTAACAAAGAAAATTGTACTGATTTGGTGCATTGAATTCAATAATTACTTCATCTTTTTATTCAGTTAAAATTTCTCCAAGATTTACATTGATCAAATGCTAGGAAGAACTGCTTGTGTTAAAAAAAAAAACATAATGAGGTTTCAAAGCATGAACGGAAGTAGAAAGGTTGGAAACAAAAGAAAAAGCATTTGAGGTGTAGCTCAGGGTCCGTCTCTCTGTCTCAGTCTGGAGTGTGTACACACAGGAAGTGGAAAATTACACACAGCAACAGTGTGGTTTAATAAACTGATGCATTTTGTGTTTACACTATTAGGAGGCAAAAGGAAGACAGAGAGATTCTCCACAATGGTATGATGAGATCTCATACACATCAGGGACATCTACACTACAGAGACAAAACATGTCTAAAAATGTTGCGGTGTGTGAACAATTCTCTGTGTGTTTATAGGAAGTGCAGTACGCAAGTTTGGACCTGATCAATAACAGACAACGAGGAAGCAACACGTTAAACAGGAATGTTGTATTTAATGAAAAAGTGAGTGAATGAGTATGTGAGTGAAAAGGCTAACGACTGAGGAAATGAGAGAGTGAGAGAAAAAGAGTGAGTGAGTGAGTGAGTGTGTGTGAGTAAGTTAAAGAAGTAATTAAGAAAGTGAAAAAGTGAATGAAAAAGCATTATACTCTTCTGAAATATCTAATAAAACCTGCCATTAAATCAATTTTTATAATGAAATATTTATTATTATTATTATTATTATTATTATTATTATTATTATTATTATTATTATTATTATTATTATTATTATCTATCAGTTTAAGATACTCATAGGTCATACTATGGTAAGGAATATAACCCTAGGATAATATTTAATAATTAAAGGAATTTTTGGCATTCAGTTTCTTCAATACTACATAGTATAACCATACTATCATAATATAGCATAGCATAGCATAGCATAGCATAGCATAGCATAGTATTATTAATTCATGAATTTAATGTTGTTTTTATCCATCAGTTAAAGCTACTCTTAGTATAGGTTTTACCAGAGTTAAGGGTTATAATAATGAATTACAAATCTTTTGCATTTAATAATTACTGCTATAATAATACATCATAGAATATAATACAATAGAATAGTATAGAATAAAATAGAATCATTAATGTATTGTTGTTATTATCTATCATTTTAAGCTACTTTAAGTACAAGTCATACTTAGGTTAGTGGATAATAATGAGTAACAAATGTTTTTGTATCAGTCTCTACAATAATACATAATAAAACAGTATAGAATACTGTAGAATAGAATAGAATAAAATAGAATAGAATAGAATTATTAATGTATTGTTGTTATTGGTTTATGCTACTCTTAGTATAGGTCATACTAGGGTGAGGGGATAATAATGAATAACAACTATTTTGCTTTCAGTTACTACAGTAATACATCAAATTATAGTATAGTATAGTATAGCATAGCATAGCATAGCATAGCATAGCATAGTATTATAATTTGCCGTGGCGACCCCTAAAAGGGCATAGCCGAAAGACAAAGAAAAAGAAGAATAGTATAGCATAGTATTGTTAATCCTTTCATTTACTGTTGTTCTTATCTGTCAGTTTAAGCTACTCTACTGTAAGTCACACTAGGGTTATATGGTAATATTCTGAGACTATGTGTATAAAATGTATTGTCTTGAGTACAAGTAGTGTAAATGAAATTCTCACTCGTATTTTGCTGCAACAATTCACACAACAATATATCATGTACATTTATCATATGTGCACACAGAATTTTCAGTGCTACAGTATTTCAGCTAATTTGGGTGCTGAAACGTCACTAAATTTTAAGTTTTTGAAAGTGCAAAGGTTTGTAAACTTTTAGCCCCCTCAGATTGGCTGGCCCTACGCTCTGACCCCAGCTTCCTACCTGGGATGTGTAAAAAAAAAAATCATTTCACTGCGCTGTAAGGTGTATGTAATAAATAATTGAATATTAAGGGGAAAAGAAGTGCACATCCTGAGAGTCATCTAGTAGATACTTTGTTCTCATCACAAAATGACCATCTATTACATGCGTAAAGTCCTCTGGACCGATGATGTAAAAATGTATGATTCTTTAATGTGCTGTTTTTCTGATGATAAAAAGAACACCTTTACAACTGTTAAAAGTTAAAATGGACACACACGTCCAGTGTATATAATCAAACCCTAAAAGCAAATTTGACACAATGAGTAAAGAATCTGAAACTGAAAGAGAGTTTCTACAACATGATGATTCAAACCATAAGGCAAAATTGACTACAAACTTCTTCAAAAAAGACATTGGAATAAAACTCACAGTCCACTAAAGTCACTGAAAAACTCCATAGAAGTGATGACCTGGTCACGCAATTACAAAGTAAACCTAACTGACTTAAGAGAATAAATGTTTGCTAGGATTCAATGTTCAAATGTTTAAATGTTTTTGGATTAAGGTTTAATTTATTTTCTCGCTTTAGATTTCAATTGTAGACCATTTTGTCTAGCATACATTTGTAAAGTGCTGTATTTGTGTATTTGTATATAATGTTGGTATAATGTAAAACTTTATTAATAAATTAGTATTATGATATTTTCTATTTTCCAAAAAATATGTTGCATGGAAAGGTTTTCAATGTATGAAACAATTTTATTTTATTAATGAACTGCACAAATGTCTCAAACTTTATTTTCAGTTACTTTCTTTCTCTCTTCCCTTTTCTTAGCCCCACTCCAGGCTCGTGCATGTTAAGAATCAGAGCATGTGCATGTCCTCTGGTTTCCTTTCAACAACAACAGCAGCAACAAAAAAAAAAAAACCCAAAGTGTCGCTGTTTGTGCTACATTTGCATGCTGGAGAACTACACTGTGGATTTCACTGAAGGGTCGTGAAACCACAACGAGCTGAAACGAGGGTGTGTGATGGCCCCGATACACTCTAACGGCGCTTGCCAGAGTCCTGTGTGGTTAGAACAAAGCTAGTTGCAACAGACAGCATCAAAGCAGGATGTCAGGTGGAAAAGGTCCTCTCAACGGACACCACTGAGCACCTGGTCTGTTACAGCACTGATATTAGCCTTTCTGTTAGACCACTAGAACACACACTGTACTCTGAACACACACTTTGGTCACTGTGGGTGGTGTGAGGCTCAAATGTGATTTAAATGAGCGGCTGAACAAAACACTGCTCTTCCTGTGAGATCAAACCACACCTTGTGATACCCGTCACTTTACATTCTACTGTACAGTTACCTCTAGTGAATTTAACTGCAATAAGGACACATCAGATATAGATGATAATAGTGAATTGAATATGATAAAAGAACACTTGATTGGATTCATTTCAAATAATCTTACATTTGACGTATATACTGTATATATTTAAATATTTAATTATTACATACTTAAATGAAAATAAATGATTAAATGCACGATTACAGAAATTGTATCGTTAAAGAACTAAGTTGTGTTTCTCTCCAGTCTTTATACCTCTACGTTGTTGGACCCCAAGGTATTATTACAGATACGTTTCTGCTCACCACAGTAAAGAGTGTTTATTTGAGTTAACGTAGCCTTCTTGTTAGCTGACTGTCAATGCTTTTTAGTTTCCATAACACTCTGTGTAAACCCTGGAGAATGTCTTGATCAGCAGTTTCTGAACTCAAACTCACAACCACGCCACAACCAAAGCCCCTGAGCTCTCAATTCTTCTTCTTTTTATGTTTCATTTAAACAGAATTGTACAAAGTATTTAAAAAAAAATGAAATTATATTTTTAGTAGTGTTAAAACAGTTTCTCTTGTTTGTAAAAAGTGGAAATTATTTCAAATTATTATTATCTATAATGTTTATTCATGATACTAGTTTTTATCATTTTTGCGATCTTAACTTTTTTTTTGTCTGTTTTATGTTTAGTCTTTTTTTGTAGGTTTCTTTTTGTGTGTGTGTGTGTGTGTGTGTGTGTGTGTGTGTGTGTGTGTGTGTGTGTGTGTGTGTGTGTGTGTGTGTGTGTGTGTGTTTTTGGAAAATGTAAAGAGCTGATAGAAACCAGAAACCTAAATGTACATATATATATATATAGTTTTTTTTTCTTTTTCTTTTGATTGTGTAAAGCTGATTTGCGACTGTTAAACGCGATATACAAATAAAATTTCATTTAATTAAAATTAAATTTCTACATTAAATTATGATGGTAGTGTTAATTACATAGAAAGTTTTACATTTGTAATTCATACCCTTTATACTAATATACTTTGATCTTAAGATTCATCTAAAATCATTGTGAAAATCTGTATCTTACTCTGATGCTTTGTGTGAAACAATAAACACGACAAAAGCCAAATGATTATCGTAATGAAACAAAATAAACTGTAGCTCGAACGCATCATTCTCTAAATGGACCTGGGGATCTCCAAGGGTCAATCATAATGTGTACAGGAACCTAGTGAGCTCGAGGTAGCTTTTTTTTAGAAATAAAACACACACACAACGCACACGCACACGCGCGCACACACACACACACACACACACACACACACACACACACACACACACACACACACACACACACACACACACACACACACTATTTCAAATAAATTAAGGAAGCACTTAGTCCTGGTTTGCCTTGAACTATACACATACGAGGGGTGTTCAAGTCAAACCGGGACTCAGTGGTGCCCTTAATTTTTTCAGAAATTTTATGAAATTTCGATAACTATTGTTTTTTAAACTTGTACAATAAATCTATACTCAAATTTAACTCAAATTATTATTATTTTATCATTAATATTATTATTGTCACTTATAGGAGTCCAAGTGTACAAAAAGGTGAGTAAACGCTTCATTAGACGATATACAGTTTATTACTGACATTTAAAGATTTATAGCCAGACAGCTTGTAGTCATTTAGTGTTTTCGTAATGCTTTTCAGAATGTCTATAGGTCTATCTATTTTCTATTTTTGTTGATCAAAGATTTCTTATTCTTGCTAAATGGAAAAAAAAAGTCTGTTTTGTTCTGTTCTGCTGTATTTTAAGGGGCAGGACGTCTCCTATAGCCTTCACTGCAAAAGCGCCCGGCGCTTCCCTTTTCATCTCGAGATGTTTGAGATAAGAGACACTGAAGGCTTCATGGCACCTCGACTGCTGATTCTCTGCTGTGTTTGTACAAGTAAGTGTTATGTCTTTTTTTTTTTTATGTTCCCTCCATTTCAAGCTCAGTGACCTGCATCAGGGTTTTATAAATCCACCATGAGTAATGTAGGAAAGTACAGACATTATTCACCAGCTTTAATCACCACAACCTTCAAAGCCTGGCAACTGTAACATATATGACATATGTGACATATATGATTAAAACTGTAATAAAATCATTTTTATTCACTATTTACATAATTACCCTACTGATTAGTCCTAGACCTGGACTCTAGTGTTGTGTGCACTGCAGGTTCTCCTCACTGTTTCTCTTTCTCTTGATAGATATGAATTTAATCAATGTCTTCATACAGGAAGAAGTTTGGCAAAAGCTTTATATCCAACAGTCCTCATATGAGGATCATACAAAGATATACAGAAAATATATTTGATAGAAAATGTCATCTCCTGATATGATAATATACAGGTCTTCAGAAATTAGATTTGATCAATAAACTTAAAAAAGTTAAATAATTGATTTTTTAAAAAATATTTCTTACTAATAAATTCACTAATAACTGAAGAAACAATCAGTGTTTGTATGTAAAAATATTTTTCTTTTACTTTGGATTACTTTCTATTATGCTTATATCATGTATTACTTCATATTACTATATATGCACAATATATAAGTGTACACACATGACTGTGGAAAAGTATAGGCACCCTGAAAGTTTATTCATTTATTTTATTTCCATTACTGTGTCAGTACC
This sequence comes from Clarias macrocephalus, assembly GCA_011419295.1. NCBI lineage: Eukaryota > Metazoa > Chordata > Actinopteri > Siluriformes > Clariidae > Clarias > Clarias macrocephalus. Next base: position 8,777 of record JAAGKR010008106.1, on the reverse strand, counting down.
TCACAAACATTCAAAAAGTTCAGAAACATTTTTTTCTCATTTACTTATATAAATATAAATATATTTTTTACCTGTTTATATTAATTTTATATTCAATAATAGAGTGCTTTTGAGATAATAACTTTTTAAAGTTTATTTTACTGTAATGTAAACAACGCATGTTTGAAAAATTAATTAAACAAAATTAATAATTAATTTCTATTTTCTTAATAGTGTACATGCAGGTAGTAATTAGTCGTGTAATATCTTAATCTGTGATATAAAGTAAATGGCTGTCTTATAGGCAAATTACTGAACGTAAAGCGTAAGCGCATTTACATTTTGCTATGTTAATTACAGTGCTATTTAAAAAACTTTAAGATCAGAATTCAACTCAAAGTTGAATTTTTATAGCTTTTATTTATACTCTACTTATACTTTTATCTTACGATTTATCTGAAATCACTTTAAAATCTATATTTTCCAAGTCACAAAACACATGTACTATTGGGAATTTTATTTCTTGAAACATTCATTTTTTAGAAGTTGCTGACAATATAAAACATCATATTTCAGTGATTGTCTTTTTTGTTTACAATGTTGTGATGTTCTTGCTGCTAAGCTTCATCTTAAAAATAAAAATAAATAAATAATCTAAAGATCCACAGTACTGCTCATGTTTAAACACTGACATTAATATTTTTTCTTAAAATTCTATGAAATTCCCTTTTTTTTTTTTTTTTTTTGTCTTGTAGCTTCTCTCTCGTCCGTGGTGCTTCAGTCTCCTGAGTTCATCAGTGCATCTGTCGGTGAATCTTTTACATTAAAATGTGTTAGTGACCTGCCGTTTACTTACTGTTACAGCTCAGTATCCTGGTTCAAAGTCAATCTAAGAACCGGAAAACTGGATGAAATCAAACAAGTCAATGACGAAATAACGGATGATAAAAAATCATGTAGCAAAACATTCCTTAATATTGAAGTTAAAGACTCGGGCGTTTACTACTGCATAGTTTTACATGATCAAATGGTTTTTATTGGAAAAGGCACCAGAGTCGTCGTTACAGGTGAGTGTCTTTTAATGCAACGTCTTCATTCATATTTACAAGATTTTGGCAATACTAAAATTCTACACATACTACTGTATATGACCAAAAGTTTGTGCACCCCATCTATCACACCCAAATGTACTTCTTGAGATCTATTCCTTGGTAGATTTATTCCCCGTGTGTTTGTTGTAATAATGTGCTTCGCTCTTGTGAGAAGGATTTCCAGTAGATGTAGGAGCCTGGCTGTGAGGATTTGTGTTCATTCAGCGACAAGAGCAATTCTGAGCTCCGTATGTTTTTATCTATCTAAAAGAAAAAAAGTTTAAAAAAAATTTAACTAAATAAAGTTTTCCTTTGGAATTAATAAACTACTCTATCTGTCTATCTATCTTGAGGAAGATCCAGTTCATCCCAAAGCAGTTCAGTAGGGTTGAGTTCAGTCAGGACTTGGGTCCTTCCTGTCCAATCTTAACAATGTTGCTGGCTTTGATGTTGGAAAAGGTTTGGTTGCCGTAGTTCCACTTAAGGAAAAATAGTATGCTTCAAATGCAAGGGAAAATGTGTGGTACAAATTTTGTGGTAATGTTTTGGGAAAGATACACACATACCTGTATAATGATGTGATGGACCACATTTCACATTCTTTTGGCGACATACTCTATATTTTGTACCGTATTTCTTTATACGTATAAAAATGTTCTCTTGAAAAGTTTCTCATACTATAACATGAAAATATCAAAAGACCTGAGTGTATGACAGGAGAAGAAAAAAGAAAAAAAGAAAAAACAGAAAGAACACGATTAAATTGATTTTCCGGAACTTACCAATAACTTTTAAAATGATGGGTTGGAAAAAGAAGTCAATATCACTATTAACACCATAATTTCTTGTTTTATTTTATATTTGTAAAAAATATATATAATAATAATATATTTAATGTTTAATGTTTAATAAATGTCTTTCTTTTGAAGAAAAATAATGTCCCAAAAAAATGTGCAGCTTGTCATTAGAAGTGATAATACTGAAAAACTATTACAAGGCTCCGATACTGGAGACTCCTTCCCAGAATCATACATAAACATCTTCTTAGGACAGAACACATAAATTATACATTTCGATAATATGATCATGTAGAAAAGTCCCTTTAATTGACATTACTATAGAAGTCACTGCATTAATACAAAGAGGAGAGAAGTCAGATGTGCTACATCAAAGCTGCTGTTATAGAAAATTAATGAATCAACATCTTCAACTTAATCTTAAACCTCTTTATAAGTATAGGCAAACAAATTGTAAAAAAAAAAAATAATAAAAATAATAATAATAATAATAATAATAAAGATTATGTTAAATGCATACTGTGATGTATATATGTGATTTGAATGTATGTGTGTGTTGTAGAAAAGGGTCCATTACAGCCGTCTATCGTTCTGTACACACCACTGGAAGTGGACATGGACTCTGTCCTCCTGCAGTGTGCAGTGATGGATGCCGTTCCCTCTCAGATCAAGGTCTGGTGGTTGATTGATGGAGAAGAGCGCACAGGATGGACAGAATCGGCCTGGACGCGACCTGACGATGCAGCCTCGGAATACACTCGAGCTCAAATCACCGTTCCTGCAGAGGAATGGAGCGAAGCGGCTCACACCATCGAGTGTGTGGTGCAGCATGAGAACATGAGCATGTCCCAAACTCTGCAACGACACAGTAAGGAAAAGTTTATTGTCTTTAATTATAAAGCTGATTAAAATGTATCAGCTTTAGAGAGAGTGAAATTATATAACTATATATTTAAAAACATACATATGTGTGTATGCATGTAGAATGCCCATACTGAAAACTATCACATATGTTGTGTATGTTTTGTTAGAATCATCCAGAATATAAATTAAACTTATGATAAGTAAGTTATAAAATTTTGCCATGTATGTATGGAGTTATAGAAAATAAATCCCTGAAGCAGGGTTACTGTCACCACGCAAAACTGAGAATGTTTTCCTATGCAACACATAAAAGCATTCAATTCTTCTTTTGCCAATGAAATGGAAAACAAGTATAATGACATGCACTTTTCATCTATTTATAGTTATATTTATAGTTCTGGAATTTCATTAAAAAACAACAATAAGCTGATATGTAACGAGTAATACCTTGTAAATGTGATCAGCAGGTCATTCAGACTCTTCATGCACATGGCTGCTGTATGGTGGCTGCTGTATCGCTATCTTCACCATCGCCATAGCGATTACCGTGGCTCTTTGTTTACGTAAAGGTGAATAGAACGCATTCATACACACATGATGTTTTAATGACTGACACCTTTCTGTACTAAGCTTCCAGATTCAGTGCAGCAGCTCCTCTAAAAACACTAATATAGTTTAGTTAGGTGGGTTGATCCATCCATCTAGGAACCTCTGTCGTCCAACTAGGAACTGGAGAGGCCAATGGTGATGATTGTGTTTATTCCATATTTGCACTCGTGATGGGAGAAAACCCGTTACACACAGGGAGAACATGCAAACTCAATGCACATGGACCCTGAGGCGGAAATCAAACCCAGTCCCTTGATGCGCAAGACTTGTGGTAACCACTAAGCCACCGTGCCGCCAGGTAGATAACAGACAGCAAATAGCAACAACATAGTTTTGAGCTACATCCGAAACTGTATGAGGTTAGCTCATGTGTCTCGACCTTAACTTAATTGACAGCTTTTTAGCTTCAAGCGAGTCTTCAAAAGCCACTTAGCTTTAACAGCGGACCCTTGTTTCCTAAGCTAACGAAATCTAAGCTTCAGATGTGTCTGTACTTGTATATGCTTAGCTAATAGTAAAGTTACAATAAAATAGGTCTGTACAGGCTTGTGCTTACTGTAGCTTAGCTGATAACACCTTAACTCAAGGACTTGTGAGGTAGCGGTACTGAGCTGTGTTCAGCTACACTCACACTCTTACTCATTCATCATCTACAATATAGCGCTTTATCCTGTATACAGGAACGCGGGGTACACTCTGGATGGAGTGCCAATCCATCGCAGGGCACTGGGTGACCCCGCGACCTGAGCAACTGAAAGTCCTACAAGATAGCGCACATACTGTACAACTAAACCTGGACGCATAGTACGTTGCTTAGTGAACAGCAAGTTAGCTTAAAAACTGGTCTGGTTAGCTTATTTCATAACAACTTTAAAACAGGCCTGGACGTGCACATGCTCAGCTAGTAACAGTTCAGCTTCAAAATGGGTTTGGAAACGGATTCGCTTGGCTAAAATAACAACTTAAGGATGTGGATTTGCTTAGCTTAAATGATGCGTAGCTTTAAATCAGAACTGGATCTACGTGTATATGTGTCATAGCTTTCTGGAGGTATTTCTCACTGCTTCCTGTCTTACTAATAGTGCACAGGTTTCAGTTTGAATAGTTCACGTATGCTGTTTCTTACTATTTTATACTTTTTTCCTATTTTCTCTCAGAAAAGCGAGGAAGTTTACCAATTAAAAGGTTTGTCTCTCATTCCCCCTAGAGTTGAGTACAGTACGATTTGAGAATCGTAATCTAACATGTTTAAAACATTACAGATATTATACTGGGTGAAGAATAAAACTTAGCATGTGTTAAAGCTAAGCTGTCATTCTGGTCATATTTCCAGGCATCGCACAGGTGTCGATACACAGTGGAAACACCAGACGCGCGGTAATAATAACTCACACTGATATTTTGAACATGTGGTTTAATTCTGTGCGCATACCATCGTGTTGAAAAGTCGATAAAGTCCATGTCAACTCCACAGGAAAACAGGACATACTCAGGACGACGCTGGAGACACCTCCTGCAAACTCGGTACAGGATCGTCTACAGTAACATGCACCACACTCACATCGCACAGACTTTTGCACTTAATAATGGTACCTTCTCATGTTTTCATTTTCCTAAAGGAAGTCGAATATTCCTGTCTGAACCCTGAGATCTTCATACGGCAACCAAGTGCTCCAACATTGGAATTAGATTAGTAAGAGTTGTGGAATGTTTCTTCAAAATGTAAATCTTAAAAGCAGCAAAGATGGTTTTGTTTTCATTGTTTTTAAATGTATTTATTGAATTGTATATCATGTACAGTATGTAGGTATTAAACAAATTTAAACAGCGCATTTTTTACACTGTAATGTGACAATTATGGCTACATACAGTATATTGTTATAGTACAATATATAATGTAATATTGTTATAATATATAAGAATTGTTACATATCATATTATAATTGTTACTTCATTAGGTACATCTTGCTAGTACTGGGGTTGACCCTCTTTTGCCCTTTTGCCAACCTGGCATTGGAAAACATTCCTAATTTTTTATCCATATTAAAATGACAACATGACTGCGGATTCCCGGCTACATATCCATGAACGTAATATCCCATCCCACCACATCCCGAAGATGCTCCGGTGACCATTTGAGACACGACGCGTTATTCTGTGCTCTTAAAGTGACGGACAGGGTCAGCAACAATACTCAGGTAGGCTCATATTAATGAGCCCAAAGTGTACGAAAAAATGACACCAGTACATTACCACCAGAAACCTGAACCATTGATAATGGATCCATTCTTTCATGTCGCTTGTTAAATTCTAACCCGACCTTCTGAATACTCATCAGACCAGGCAATAAGATTCAAGGATTGTATTTGTCACATACATGGTTGTACAAGTACAACAGTGGTGAAATGCAATGCAACTCCAGACTGTGCAAATTAAATGAAAATAAAAATGTAAAAAACCAACTAAGGAAAAAATTAATTAAATTATATACAATATGGCATAAATATTAAATTATAAAGAATTTTTATAGTGCAATAATATTAGATAAAGTGACTATGTGCTGAATTTTTCAATCATTTGTGGGGTTGAGTGTTTATTGCCGTTATAGCCTGGTAGAAAAAGCTACTGTTCAGTCTTTCAGTTTGTGCCCTGAGTGACCGGAATCTTTTACCAGATGCCAGCCACTGAAACAGATTGTGATTAGGGTGGTGAATATCTTTAACAAGGCGCTGTCCCCTGGACCTGCACTGCCTGATGTAAATATCCTGTAGATCAGGCAATTCAGTCCTGGTGATGCCCTCAGCACACATGATCACGCTTCAAGTCCTTTTTGTCCTGGGAGCTGCTATTTCCGTATCAGATGGTAATATTCCTAGAGACAACAGATCGTAAAACCTTCTATACCTTCTGAACTTTCGACTCCTGATCCTGATTCTAGTCTTCTATTGTCCAATTGTCTTGATCATGTCTACATGCCTAAATGCCATGAGGTGCTGCCGTGTGATTGGCTGATTAGATATTTGCCTATATTATAGCACAGGAGAAAAGAACGTTACAGATTTACTGCACAAAGTGGAACAAAGCATTGACACAAAGAGACAAAAAAGTATGAAACAACTGAAAATATGTCATATTCTAGGTTCTTCAAAGTAGGGCATTCTCTTGATGAGCTTCAAGAGGTAGTCACTTGAAATGGTCTTCCAACAGTCTTGAAGGAGTTCCCAGAGATGCTTAGCACTTGTTGGCCCTTTTGCCTTCTCTCTGTGGTCCAGCTCACCCCAAACCATCTCGATTGGGTTCAGGTCCAGTGACTGTGGAGGCCAGGTCATCTGGCGCAGCACCCCATCACTCTCCTTCTTGGTCAAATAGCCCTTACACAGCCTGGAGGTGTGTTTGGGGTCATTGTCCTGTTGAAAAATAAATGATGGTCAAACTAAACGCAAACCGGATGGAATAGCATGCCGCTGCAAGATGCTGTGGTAGCCATGCTGGTTCAGTGTGCCTTCAATTTTGAATAAATCCCCAACAGTGTCACCAGTAAAGCACCCCCACACCATCACACCTCCTCCTCCATGCTTCACGGTGGGAACCAGGCATGTAGAGTCCATCCGTTCACCTTTTCTGCGTCGCACAAAGACACGGTGGTTGGAATCAAAGATCTCAAATTTGGACTCATCAGACCAAAGCATAGATTTGCACTGGTCTAATGTCCATTCCTTGTGTTCTTTAGCCCAAACACGTCTCTTCTGCTTTTCGTCTGTCCTTAGCAGTGGTTTCCTAGCAGATCTTCTACCATGAAGGCCTGATTCACACAGTCTCCTCTTAACAGTTGTTCTAGAGACGTGTCTGCTGCTAGAACTCTGTGTGGCATTGACCTGCTCTCTGATCTGAGCTGCTGTTAACCTGCGATTTCTGAGGCTGGTGACTCGGATGAACTTATCCTCCGCAGCAGAGGCGACTCTCGGTCTTCCTTTCCTGGGCCGGTCCGCATGTGAGCCAGTTTCTTTGTAGCGCTTGATGGTTTTGGTGACTGCACTTGGGGACACTTTCAAAGTTTTCCCAATTTTTCGGGGCTGACTGACCTTCATTTCTTAAAGTAATGATGGCCACTCGTTTTTTCTTCACTTAGCTGCTTTTTTCTTGCCATAATACAAATTCTAACAGTCTATTCAGTTGGACTATCAGCTGTGTATCCATCTGACTTCTGCACAACAAAACTGATGGTCCCAAACTCATTTATAAGGCAAGAAATCCCAGTTATTAAACCTGACAGGGCACATCTGTGAAGTGAAGACCATTTCAGGTGACTACCTCTTGAAGCTCATCAAGAGAATGCCAAGAGTGTGCAAAGCAGTAATCAAAGCAAAAGGTGGCTACTTTGAAGAACCTAGAATATGACATATTTTCAGTTGTTTCACACTTTTTTGTTATGTATATAATTCCACATGTGTTAATTCATAGTTTTGATGCCTTCAGTGTGAATCTGCAAATTTTCATAGTCATGAAAATAAAGAAAACTCTTTGAATGAAAAGATGTGTCCAAACCTTTTGGTCTGTACTGTATGTCTTAATCTTATTAATTAAGAAACTGGATATTCATTTGATTAGAGATTAATGCAGTTTATAGTGATAATTGTATTTTATGCGTTATTACATAATGTAATCTGCTTTGCTCATATACGGTATATTCTCTTGTACTTGTCCCATTTATTTTATATAAATAAGGAGCCACAGTTACTTTGGCACATAAGGAACTCTAATTTGGGCATATCCCAGTATACAGTATATATACTGTACAGTACATACGTAGGAAGGATGGATAGAAGAAAGAAAACAGGAAGAAACAGTAAGGGATATGCATTATGACTTTTTATAAACTAATCCACTTTACCGTACCTACTTCCTGATTTACAGACTACACGCTTTTTTACATAATTCTTATTATGCAATAAAGAAATGTTTGTTTTCCTTTACAAATAAATAGAAATGCAAATCAAATCAACAATAGTGAAGCAAACAAAGAGAGGGTAATAAATACAGTATGAGGTAAAACGAGCTGTGCAACCACGTTGAGGCTTGGATACACACTGACACCTACAGGCTGGAGAAGGTCCAGGTTCATCTCAGAGCATCAGGTGAAGAGCAAAAAAAGTCTGGCTCTCAGTGTCTTTATAGCTAGTTTCCTCAGTGGTGCCAATACATTTAGTGAAGTAGGGTTTTCCAAACTGTGATGAGACATGAGAGTGCAGGTTTACTCTCGTCCAACTAGAAGTACATCTAAACTGAGAGTTCAATGTTAATGATGACTTAGTGAAGATTTACTGAATGCTGGAAATAGGTCAAACCATGGACTGACACCTGGACACCTGACATCTGTCATGAGTGAGTGGGTGGGTGGGTGGGTGAGTGAGTGAGTGAGTGAGTGAGTGAGTGAGTG
>JAAGKR010008105.1:0-30000 GCA_011419295.1 Clarias macrocephalus | reverse complement strand
TGCTGAACAATATCTCATGATAGCTTTTATATTTGCTTTAAACGCAACAACTAGGAGGAAATTGTCCAGTGGTTTGCAAACTCCTATCCTCTCTAATAGATGGCGACACTCCTCTGCGTTCGCTCTACTGACTGACCAATACTGTCTGCATGTCAGGAAGTATCACCACTTTCCACGTGTGTACAGCCTGTACAAGGACAGACTTTTTTTTTTAGCATCGCTAGCTACAGTATTTGTGATTATAATTCCATTTCCTAAATATTGCCTATAGAACTATGAATATTTAGTGATCCACGATGAACAAATAATTTCTAAGAAAATGCAATGCAGTGAAGAGAACGAGACGGAGAAACAACAACTTGCCTATTATGGCTCATGCACGCTAGCGTGTGTCGAACACAAACACTTTGTAAGCTGCCTGTCACGAAGGCGTGGCAGTGTTGCATCACCCGCCTTACTTTCGGGTTCTTCCTTCACATAACCTGTCAGACATTTCAGGTCAAGGTTGCAGCCCGGCTTTGGCCTCAGCTCTAGTTACAACCGGACATGACAGCTGTTCTGCTGTAGTTGCTTTATGGCTACAATTATGTTCAACGTCAACATTTTTTAGCAACTCTATCAAAACGGGCCTCAGGGTCCCTCCCCAAAACCCTGTCAGCTGGCAATTTCTCTACCACCCCAACTTTTAGCAAAAACAGAGGATTATTGACTGCTACAGTTACCTCAACCACTGGGTAAGAACGTTAATCACCATGTACACATTGAATCAAGGGTACTGCAGCATAATCAATATTGGATTAGTCAAGGAGATTATATTTTTTGATAAGAAAAACAGCACTACCCAAGACATTACACACCATCTGGTCTACCACCTCGTTTATATTACCAATGTCCAAGTCCCTAGGCATATACTGTAGCATACTCCTGCTAGCTTAAGCTTACGCATCGGGCATACAGCACTTTTATGGCCTGGCTGCTGGTTTCTTTCTTTGTCAAGTCTTTTCTTTCTGCTTTAAACGCGCCAGACCCCACCAGCTTACCTCCAGTGTCCAGTCTGTCTCTGATTGCTATGCCAGGGTTAACCTGGCGCCATGCTGAAAGTTCCTTGTGTGCGTTGGTATACTGCTGCTTACCTGGGATGGGAGACTAACCCCCCCCCCCCCCCCAAAAGAATGCAGCTTGGGACACGGTTGAGGAAGAGGAAAACTTGAGGAAGGGCACCTGAGGCGGAGATGTCAGAAATTAATGTTAACAAAATATTACTGGACGTATAGTTCCTATTATCATAAATTATATCGAAATGGATTCCCTATGATGTCACGTAAACAATGATAATAATGATGAATGTTAAATTCATTGTACTTTGTGCTCAACTGTGAACATTGTCAAACAGGTCACTAGATGGTGCTTATCGCTGGGAGGAATCTAAAACTCCTCAGACACCAGGTGCTGCTGATTAAATTCTGCAGCTAAGCTGAAGAACACAAGCTAAAGTTTTGTGCCTCTTTGCTCCTAACTACAGGTGGGTCAATAGACATAAGAGTGTTAAGACATAATCTGTGGTGGTAACATGAAAAGCACGCAGTTACAGTAGTAGTTTTGCTGTAATGTGGGGAGAAAGATGTTTATCTATGCACTATTATGCTAGGCTAATCGACCTGTTGCCAGTGAATACAGTAGCATACGGAGCCATAGCGGCGTTAGAACCAGAGGGATCGTTGCCATAGTAAGCGTCAGAAATGGTAACGGGTATATAATATACAGTACATATGGTTTTCCTTTAGGGCGCTGTGTTTTTGTATGTTTATGCAGTTGTCGAATATATGTACTAAGATATTTAGCATGTGAAACATGTCATTTGACAATTTTGCTTGGTTAGTTACTGTTTGAATTGCTGTGTGTACTTTGTTTCAGCTGGAGAAAAATGTGTGCTGTAAAACTGGAACTGTTGTAAAACTTAGTTGAGGCAAATGTGGAAAATGTTTGTTTTTCTCCTCGTTTTGCTGGTTGAAAAGGAATATTATGAAGAACATATTTCGATGTACATTTTAAGGTACACTGCTCAAATTTTTGATGTACAGTGGAACCTCGGATTGCGAGTAACGTGGTTTATGAGTGTTCCGCAAACCGAGCAAAGATTTTTAATCATTTTTTATTCGGAAACCGAGCAAGTATTAGTTTACGAGCGCCGAGTGTCATGCTTCACACATGTGACTCTTAGTTTGACACCGAGCGTCACTCTCTCACCTTCCCCCATCCCCCCTCCCCCCACGGCTTCGCAAACACACAGAAACTCTGCTCGTGCATGCGCAATTTGACACTGAAACACACACGCACAGACGCTCTCTCCCCTTTTCACTCCTGCCGGCTTCACAAACACACAGAAACTCTGCTCTGTCGCGATTCTTTTCAAAGGTAAGGTGCTGGTTCATTTTGATTCCCTTAGTATGCGCTCACGCCTGGGCAGAGAGATTTCTTTTGTTTTCCTGTTAAAACGGTGTTTCCACTGTGTTTATGCGCTTGTTGTGAAACTTAAAAAGGGAGTCCGTTAATATACGCTTATGCCAGTCTCAGAGAGATTTCTTTTTTTCCTGTTAAAACGGTGTTTCCGTTGTGTGTTTGTTGCGAGGTGGGGAGAGGGAGGAGGAGTGTTATTGTGCAAAACGAGGCGAGGGAAGGGGCTAATTTCACACACACACACACACACACACACACACACACACATGGCGCCTGCGCGCACCAACGGAAACACTTATCTGTCAGGATTTATTTGTACTTTTTTTAAAGGTAAAGTGCAGATTAATTTGTTTTATTTTCATTTTATAGATTCTATTAATTATTTTTATGTATTTATTTTTGGGGGCTGTGGAACGAATAATTTGAGTTTTCATTATTTCTTATGGGAAATGATGATTTGGTTTAAGAGTGTTTTGGAATACAAGCCCACTTACGGAACGAATTATGCTCGTAAGCCAAGGTTCCGCTGTATTTACACAGACTAGAGTCACAGCTTGCCAAATATGCTGTAATGTTGAAGATGATGATAAAGAACAGCTGAGCTACAGTGACCAAGCTGATGGTGAAAGTACCGAGGTGATGAGGAAGATGCAGAGCCACCTGATATAAAAGACTGTCTGAGGCAATGGGTACTTTGTATGCATTTATTTTGACCCACCTTGCTGAGAGAAAAAGTGGTTTTACTAGGTGTTTATTTTGTAATTTATCCTCATAATGGTTACATATAATTTATTTGTTTATAATCATTTTATATTTTTAAAAAACTAATACCTTTTCTTATTATTGGCGATGATAAAGAGTCTAATTTAATTTACAGTTTCCAACCTTGCCATTATCTACTGAACCAATTTTGGGCCAACCTATATTTGGCCCCACCAATGGGCCAACACATGCACAGCCGTTGTCCCATCGTTGGCCCTTCAGCAGTGTACCATCATGGATGGCTACCACACTATTGCAGCGACCTGCCATCCCATCTGGTTTGCACTGGTTTGGACCACCCTTTGTTTTTTCCAACAGAACAAACTCCAGACCCCAAACACAACTCTAGGTTATGTAAGAGCTATTTGTCCAAGAAGATGACCTAAGCTCCACAATCACTCAATCTAAATCAAACTGAGGTTCTTTTGGGGTGAGTTGGAGCAGAGAGTGAAGGAAGAGCAGCCAAGTACTCAAAACCTCTGGAACCTCCTTCAAGTTTGTTGGGAAAAAAAACATTACAAGTGACTCTTGATGCAAGATTGTGCAATGCTACAGTATCATCAAAGCAAAAGAATCAAACATATAAAACACATTCTGGGTTATTGAATGCATTTTTGTTGACTACATTCCATATTTGTTCAGTCAAAAGTTTGGACATACTGTACTTTCTTGTTCAAAGATTGTTGTGTAATAATACTGAAGCCACTGAAATCATGGCAGAAGAAATTTGGAATGTAGTCAACAAAAATGTGTTAAATTACATGTTTTATGGTCCCTAACCTTGTAATATTGTAATCAGTAATGTCTATAACAAGCTCAGTTGCATTCATAAACAAGCTATGTCACTCTAATGACACCGATGCGTGTCTGACTATTGGTTGAGCATTTAAAATGAAAAAAAAAAAAAAAAAAACACACACACACACAAAAAAAAGTCTTAAGTCTACAAATGAAAGAGCCAGCCGAGAGAGCGTCTTGGTTATCAGAAGAATTGCAAATAATGTGTGGATACTTGGTAGAAGAAATGAGAGGAAAGAATAAAGAGGATAATTGTTGTGTGGAAGGTTATAATCTCTGCCATGTGAAGAAGAAGAAACAAGAGCAAGAACGAGCACTTTTGTATGCAGTTCCCGAGAATTTATAACATGTAATTAGCCATTCAGCTAGTGACAGGATGAAATTACTTCATGTCAAATCATGTCAGAGAGTTTAAAACGAGAATCATAATGCAATGACGCAGGCTTCATGCATATCTGTATCTGTGTTTGGATTGAAACTTGGAAAATATTTGAGGTTGGGAAAAAAAACACCATAGGTGTCATCATGGGGTGTGAAATATACATCAATCAGCCATAACATTAAAACCAACTAGGTTTTGGGTTCCCTTTGTGCCACCAAGGAAGAACAAAGGTCTCTGGAGTCTCTCAGTGTGCTGTCACGTCTGGCACTAGGATGTTGGCAGCAGATCCTTTGGGTACTGTGGGTTGTGGCATGGGGCCGCTGCAGATCTGACTTGTTTATCTGGTGCATTTCGATGCATGTGTGGTGACACTGGTTGTTCTGGTGCCTTTCTATCTTGACCAGCATTGAGCTTGTTTGGGCAGTTTGTGCTTTCTTTGGAGATGCGCTGGCCTTTCGTCCCCAGGGGCAAGGGTGAGCCCTAGGTGCCCATGATCCTGTCACCAGTTTACTGACATAACATGAACATTGATTGTCAATTATACAGTATGTCTGATCTGTGTATGCACATACACCACCTCGCAAAAGATTCCATATATCGCAGATAGTGAACCATCAAGTGAAGATCAATGTGAGCTTCCTGTTCCAGCCATGAGAGTCATTTCAGTTTGTTTGTTTTTTCTTGAAGGCTAACTGAAAGAAGCACTGTACATCATATAAATTAAATGCGGAAACATTTGCAAAAGCATTTTTTTTTCCAGACTTGTATTGCACCTTGTATATTTTTTTATGATTTTATTTATTAATTTATTTATTTTTTAATCAATATTCACTCCCGTTTAGTGCCTTGTCACCTATTTAGCATTGCACCAAACACCTGTACTATTGACCTTGTGGGGTGGTAGACCCATATGACAAGGTGAAGGAGAAGTCCAGCATGAAGGTCAGGAGGTCACATCCCTGATTTTTGCCTATGATGATGATGTCTTATTGGCACCATCGCAGTAGGGACTGCAGCCTGCACTTGAGAGGAAGAAGGAGTTTAAGTATCTAGGTCTGGTTCACAAGTGATGAGAGAGGAGATTGTGCGACTGACCGTAGGTTGGGTGCAGCTTCTGCAGTGATGCGATCTCTGTACTGAACCTTACAGTATTGGAGAAGAGGGAATTGAGCCATATATTAAAACCAGTTGGTCTACATTCCTACCCTCACCTGTGGTAATGAACTTTGGGCATTGACAGAAAGAACAAGATCTCAAATATATGCAGCTGTAATGAGTTTTCTTTGGGTCTTACTCTCCAAAGTTGGATGAGAAGTTCGGAAATCCAGAAGGAGCTCAGAGAAGACCCACTACTCCTCGAGAAAAGCCAGTTGGGGTGGTTTGATCACCTGATGAGGATGTTGCCTGGTTGACTTCTATTGGAGCTGCACAAGGCACGGCCAGCCGAGTGGAGGCCCCACAAATGTGAACCAAAAGAACCTAGTAACTGGACTGGGCTTCCACGACCCTTTTATAGGCCATGTGCGACACCAAGGATGGTGAGCAATAATCAGCGTCCAGCCCCGGTGAGTTGAGGTGCCCCGTCCCTACCCTGCACACAAAGGAGCTGTACAAGGTGCTGAAAGCTCTGTGAAACCTTTTTTTTTTAGTGTTTGAGCATGGAGCTGTCCAATGTGAAGAGGTACTGGACAAAAAAAGAAATTGTATTGTATTAGATTTCCCTTTAATGTGAACTCATACAAGAAGAGGCATGGTTTAACAGGAGCACATTTACATAAACACTGAAACGGCACATGTGGAGGAGGAGTGAAATAAAGGGAGTGTAAGGGGTCAAGGGTTCGATTCAAGTCATAGGTATGCATACAGTATGTGAGCTTTCCATGTTCTCCTTTTGCTTGGTGGGTTTTCTCCAATGAGATGCAGATTAGGCCTGTGTGTTATTTATTATTTATTATTGTTTTTTTTTTTGTTTTTTTTTTTACAGTTTAAATGATGACAAAAATGCAAGTTCACCAAGTAAGTAGGATGTTCTTTTCACTCTGGTGTAACACTCCTGCTCAGGATTCCTGTCTCAGTCATACACCTCCTGATGTTCTCCCCCCTGCTTTTCTTCATCAAAATGAAAATGACACTCACACACAACTCATCTATATGGTAATACTACCTTATATTACACACACAACCATGGGAACAATATCACCCTCACATACACGTACAGTACACACACACACACACACACTATAGGCTTTCTCGAATGTATACACGTCTCCACAGGAACTCCAGCATGTGTTTATTATTTGACTTTTTTCCCCCAATTTGGGTGGATCTCCAGGTTTTTCATAAGCAAATATAACAAAATGAGAAACGAGAAAATTTAATCAAGTGACAATTTGCATTAGGGTGGCTGGATATTTTCCACTTCATACACCACAAAATGCAACAAGCTGCAATGTCAAGTGTAAGAGTTTATAAATTCATCTCCTGCTAGGCTTCTCTTGTCTACAGTCAGGAGTTGACTTCATTATATTCATAACAACACAGTGCTGCCTGGTCCTTGTTTTGCCACAGGACTTCTTACAAACTGCATCTGCTGGGGAAAAAATATATACTGCAGCTATTTATACTAACACAAGATACGTCGCTATTTTATACACCGTTGTGATATTTGAACCAATCAGAGATGGGGTGGAAGAAAAACTAATAATGTGGTGGTGAGGAGCTCTGTTTGGAAACTATGCTGGTTATTAACTCCAAATTTATTTCCTACAAGATATATTTCTTTTGTTCTATATAAAGGTGCATTTATTGTTTTATAATTTTTATTTTTATTTTTGTACAACAACATTTTGACAAATGCACTACCTGGCCAAGAAAGGGCCAATGATTACTCTGTGCAATGTGGAGCCCAGTTCATGTGTGAAAATGATTCCTTGTGTTCCCAGAACCATTCTTTCACAATCTGAGTCCTGGGAATAAAGACTCAGTGGGAATAGAATAGACTCAATAGAAAAACTCCATAGATGTGATTCAGTACATTCAGGTGGTCGGCTGACTTCATTTTTTATTGCCACATAACGTTGCTGAGTCTCGACCTGAGCGACTGAAGCAACCGCAGATCATAACACTGTCTCCAGAGGCTCGTACAGTGGACGCTATGCATGATGGGAGCATCGCTTCATGCGCTTCCCTTCTTACCCTGACACGCCCATCATTCTGGAATCTGGACTCCTTAGACCATATGACCTTTTCTCATCGCTCTGTTGAGACGTTTTTTTTTATTTTATATTTTATATATTTATTTATTTATTTATATATATATATATATATATTATAACCAGTACCACTAAACCACTACATTAATTTATTTAATAAAAATAATGGAATAAATGTAATAATTTAAATGTTAGAGAATGAGTCTTGACTGTTAATGACTAAAGCACGTTTTTAAGTTTAGCACCAAAATTAAAATTGCATAGATGTTTGGTCAAAGTAATTATTCATTATTTCCTCACAATTTTGGTGTATTTTTACTCCGCACATAATGAACAGTTTATAATTTTTTTTTTTAATTTTGCAGGACTCTGTTTGCGCTGGTTCACATCTTGACACCGAGCTTTAATACTGTGATGTTTTTCAGGAAAAGCCACTTGGGCATGACTCTGTTCTAAGTCCTTAATGGAGCATATGGAGAAAAGGTCAGCCTTTATTTCCCCTCCTGCTTCAGAGACAAAGTGTAGATTACCTTTCCTCCTCACTGAAGCTCAACCCACTGAGGTGGTTAGGGATTTTACAGCTGAAGTAGCCCAGCTCATTCATCATCCCAGAGCACTTTTTAATCATATAAATCCAATGATAATCCACGCTGTATTTGATCCATCGTTCTGTAATTGTACACCAGGGATTTGGCTGCATAGCATCTGGGTAATTTTCCTCCACATATTAATCATGAGAGAACATTCTGGAAGATAACCGGAATCCAGCATTGCAACAGTATCTGTTGACTTATAATGTCTTTTTGTTGTTTTGTTTTGTTTTTTTTTTTCTTCTGTGACCAATCAGACCAAGTCAAGTGTTGGTTCTCAAAATTCCGGAAAGAATTGGTGAGATTGGTCCGAATTCCTACAGGAGTAGCAGGGATTGATTGGTCCATCATCCTCTGAGAAGCAGGTGAGATTTCTTAAATTGCCAACTGCTGGAATTAGTATGAATTCCTGAAAGAGTGTCAGGGATAACCCCTAGAGGGCGCCAAAGCGCCCAGAGACTCTTTTTGTTTTCTGTTGTTTTTCTGTGTTTTCCTCGGTCAGTTGATGGGAGCGCTCACCTGAACTGTAAACGCCATTTCCCAGAATGCACCTCGACCGAGTTTGCTCATTAGTTTGGTTATAAAGGTTCCTGAGTCCTGTTAGTCTTATCTTGCATCTGTTCAGTTATGTGGTTTGCTGTTATGTTTCCTTGTGTTAATTAGCCTGTATATGTCCTAGTCAGTGTGTCTCTCCTAGTCTGCCATGTTTGGTTTAAGTTCATGTTCTGTTCCCATTGTTTCCCTGTTTTCATTAAAAGACTTTCAAGCACCGCCATTCACCTCTGCCATTATGCCTCTCCTTAATCCCATGCACAGCAACCGTTACAAAGAGTAGGTGAAGTTGAATAGAAATCCTGGAAAAATTAATAGGATTGGTCAGAAATCCTGCGAGATACAGTGGGGTTGGTCAAATTTCCTGGAAGAATGGGTAGCATTGGACAAAAGAAGCCTAGAGGGCACGATGACCATGCAGAATTAAGCTGTCAAGCTGTGTGGTTGTGGTTAAAATTGGTCAAACTCATTTTTCTGACAGGTGGTATTGATCAGACCTTCTGTGGGACTTAGACCGGATTGGTCATATTTTCTTAAGGAGCTGGTGTGAATTGTGGTAGAACTGGTCAGAATTCCTGCAGAGGGGGGTAGGATTGGTCAAACTTTCTGGAGAAACTGTTCGGTAAGTTGTTTTGTTCACAACCTTCTGTGAGGGCAAGTTGTATTGGCCAGAACTGCTTCCGGAGTGAGCAACCTGAAAATGAGTATTCTCAATTTCATCAGATATTTTTGTGATAGTGGGTGGGATCGCATGAGCGCTTTGCAGGACTGGGTGGGATTGGTAAGACTTGAATTTGAGAGCTGCTGAGATTTGCTGTTGAAGAAAACGGGTCAGAATGCCAGTAAAAGCAAAATGATCACATTTTCATCAGAACTGGACATCGTTGTAGGATTTTTGATGGGGTCAGAGTGCTGGGATTTGCATTAGCATGCATAGCATTGCAAGTTAGTTGAAATGTGCCAAGAGCAACAAATGCTAAAGCTACCCTTGACCCTGGATGAGAATTCATCAGCGTCCTGGCTAATGAAATCCTTGCAAAAACATGTATTACTGGTATGTCATCAGCACTGTGTGCTGTACACATCTACTAAAAGGCTTCCAAGACTATAAAATATTGGAATATTAAATATAGCAGAGCAGCCTGACCCTTCAAGGTATGCCTTTTTTTTTTCTTTTTTTTTTTTACAGCTTGAGCATTCCTACTAATCAGGCATGCAGTGCATTGTGCTTGCTTCCTTTAGAAATCCATGCATGATCGTGTTCAGATGAAAAGGGGGATAAGGTTTCGCTAAAGCTCTGAATTTTATCAGACATGTCCAGTGCCTGGCACGGGGTGGAGCACTTCATTAGGGCTGAAACTGTGGGAATTTCAGTAGAGGATTCTCCTGCTGTGAGGGACAAGCTTACCTTTCTCATACAATCAAAGGAGCACAGCATCCGCGGTGTCGGGGTATAGACGTCCTGACAGGAGAGGAGGGAAATCTAACCTCAAGAACTATTAGTGGTGAATCACACAGTAATTCCATCCTTTATTTAATTAAGAAGTAAAGACTTTTGCACTGCAGTCGACATGGTCCTGAAGCAAAATCTTTATTCATGTGTGACTCGAACCCTATCTCAGTATTAAATGAGTAGAAAAATAATTAGCCCACTGGCAGCAATGCTAATGACATCATCTACATAGATGACACCGTTGCTTATTCAGTTGTAAACAAATAAATGGATTTAAATATAAATGAGGCCATGCCAATACTTGCATTTCAGAACACCTCAGGCTGAGCATTAGCAATTGAAACTATTTTTAGTTCCCGTTGCTGCAGGACCCTTTGTTGGGAAACCGCTATAAAACCGTTGCCTTGGTTACTCGCCTGCAGGAAAATGTTACATAGGAAATCATTTTTAGAAAAACACATCTCTTACTGTGAAATATTCACCATGACAGAAAAGGTCAGAAATTAGAGATGGATTTGTGTGAAAGGATTCCTTTAAAATCATTTGTCAAAAGTAAAAGAAATGTCTTAATTTATTTATTTATTTATTTATTTATATACATCTGTGTTTTATTGAAACAGTCGGGGTTTTAGTCTGGTATTGTAACAATGCTACAAAACCTTAACACATACCTTACCCTAACATCTACTGTCCTGTTCATATAGTTGTTATCATACGATATGATATTTTATTCCTGCAGGTAATGGGAGACATTATTGTACCTTCAGAATTCCTGGGGTAACATGTGGGATATGTTGGAATTCCTTGCTGAATTCCTTTGGGAATTGGACATACAGTAGTTGGGATTGGACATATTTGGGGACTGGTTGGAATTTATTTGTAAATCAATATGACTGCATTCTTTAGAATTTCTTTAGAGTGGATAGTGTTGGTCAGAATTCCTTTGGTAAATGGGCAAATTACTTTAATAGGATTAGTCACATTTCCTTGGATGGAATGGATAAAGTTGGTCAGAACTGCTATGGAAGTGGATCGTGTTGAAGATAATTCCTTCAGGAGTGGATAGTATTGGTCAGAATACTTTGGAAAGCAAATAGAATTGGTGAAAACTCTCTTAGGATTGGATAGGACTGTTTCAGAATTCCTATGGGAATGAATAGGATTGGTCATGATTCCTTTAGCAGGGGATTATGTTGGTTAGTTTTTCTATTGCTAAATAATAACCTCAGGATAGCTCGGTGTATGAATGAAAATGCTTTACATAAATAAATAATTTTTTTTTTTTTTTTTTGTCAAACTTTATCATCCATTTTCTATTTTTATGTTATCTTTTGTGGACATAAAAGAGATTCGTCAGAACCAGGTAGGATTAGTCAAATTCTCTGCAGGAGTCTATTTTCTTCAGCCATGGAGTGCAGTGCATAGTCTCTAAAATAACTTTATCTCAGATAATCAAAGCTTATTTTTGCTTTTTTATAAACATGTTAATAAATAAATAAATAAATAAATAAATAAATAAATGTCGAAGTTCCAGCCCATTACAGTGGATCAAGACATCATAGTCTATCATAACCGGAGCTTAAGTCACAATTGTTTTAACTTCCTTATTTTACAAACACTACTGTGTCCCTTAAAAGTTCAAATAAAAATAAAAAGTAGGAAAGACTTCAGAAAGAGTCCAGGCAGCATGGACATGCACTCAGGGTCATTTCTATATAAAGAGGAAAATAAAGCAATGACAAATAGAGGGACCAAAGCAAAAACCATGAACGCATGATGAGTGTCACCATGGCAACCATAATGCACCTATTAGCGTGCATTGATGCTACCTGATCCTACAGGAAGCAGGAAAAGGAATGAGGCAAGAGGAAAATTGCAACTGCTCTGAAAATGCCAAGTGACATCAAGTGGTTGCTGTTTTTAGTCCTCTAGATTTTTGCTCAAGGTCACAGCTGAGGGGAAATTGAAACCAAAAAAAAAAAAAGAAAAAAAAAACGTTGAGGATAAACTGCTGGTGGAAAATAAGTATTAGTATTTTTTATGATTTTAACTATGGGAAATATTTCTTTATTTAATACATTAATGATAATAAAATCAGTTTTATGTTTTCATGTGTCTCTGGGATTTTTGTCCGGATTCGAATTCCCCTTGTGCAGCTTTTCCTTTTCTTAATAAGCGTACCGGTGTTTTTACCGCACTGTGCTTTCCAGTGACGAGCTCGCTGACATTTGCCTGCTGTAGCAGCTGCTGTTGTTTCTTACGTGCAACTGAGACACCTGTGAAATTAATCAAAATGTCAAAATGCAATATTGGTGCGTCATAAAAATTTCTCACCCAAGGCACCCTGTAATTAAGACTCTCCAGGTCCTGCGGTCCACGGGCGCTGCTGATTTTGCGACGTTTTTTTTTTTTTTTTCAAGTGGCTTGACATTCTGACCCTTCGTTAGGAATACCTTACATTTATAGAAGATATGAGCAATTCACACATAAAATGGTGATCTTTGACCTGAGGAATTGATTTTTTCTCTATAATCTCCACAATCCTTCCACTCCAGGTCAATACTGTGGCAGTAATCACCTCCGCGTTCTGCACTGTGGGCTGTTTACAGATACGCTGTTCGTTAGTTTGTTTTGTCCTGAAGATAAAAACCCAAAGAGTTTCACCTTTAGGGGAGAAACTTAACCTGTTTTTCCTGAATTTTTATTTCCACTCCTTTGTTGTTTATTTAAATTTCTTGCATTTATTATTTAATATACTGAAGTGATGTGGGATTTTGGAGTGTATCGTATATATTAATATATCTGTGAAAAAAAGTGAGGACAGGAACTAACTTTTTTTTTTTTTCACAGATATTCTAAAATATTGATTCAACCACGAATGGAAAACTAGTACAATGTGCCATTAATTAATATAAAACTTTCTTTTTATTATTATTATTATTAAAAGTGCTGTGCTATAATAGGGCTAAAATATAATATAATATAAAATAATATAATATAAAATAATATAATATAATATAATATAATATAATATAATATAAAATAATATAATATAATATAATATAATATAATATAATATAATATAATATAATATAATATAATATAATATAATTTTATATTATATATATATATATATATCACATGTAAAACAAGCTTCAATATGAACTGGATTTTTTTTGTTCTGTAAAAGTCTTCTTTCACTTTAGCTAGCAGAGCTATTTTTATCTGAAGGCTTGATTACAATAATAATGAGAGTATAGTTATAGTTAATAGTTATTTGGTTACTTTTTATATTCCAGGACGTGAGCTTCCTGCGGTGCGGCTGGTCAGGATATCATTATTTCAGCCCACATGCAGGCACTTGCTCACTTTAAGCAGATATCTGAGATCAAGGGGAAGTTTTTTTTTTTTTTTTTTTTTTTTTTTTTTAAATAAGACCTATCAAACAGCATGCATGATTTCAGACTTCACATGGTGTAGGAGCGAACACTCTGACTGTCAGGTTTTTACATCAATTATAGCTCTAATGTGCACTTTTAAATCAAGAATATTGTTCTTATTACCTTCTAAAGTGCTCGTAAAACTAAAATTGGTCTTTTACAGATGTCTGTACTTACTTATCTCTTGGGCTGCGTTCACACTGCAGACGAACACGGTTAGTCTGAGCACCATTAGTCTGAACAGATCAGTTGCATCCAAACATTTGCAATATCCGCCTTCTAACTTTCGCTTTGCAGCACGTTCACCGTTAATGTGCAATCTGAAGCACGTTTGCACTCTCACAGACGCGTTACACCTAAAACATGTTTGGCTGCCTCAGTTTTGTTAGTTAACGTTGGCTTGTAGCTCGTGCAGCCGTGCTGCTGAAATCTTACTGACAGATTTTAAGGTGGAACAGGATAATTAATTAATCAACACGCCTTAATCAATAATTTCATTTGTTTTTATCGCTTCTATTGCATGACATTTACTAGGCTAATAATTGGATCTTCTGGGCCGGTAGTCACAAAGCTTTTTAGGATTCTCTCAGAGAGCTCCTATCTTAGCCTAAAAAGTCCTAGCTGGGAGTCCTAGACTCAAAGTGATTTAGGAAACTTCTTAGAGCACCTCTGAGTAAGGAAAGTACAAAAACCTTAGTGAGGAGGTGTGGTTGACCCCGTTGAGATGATGCAGCAATTCAAGAACTGTGGTTGGTTGCTGAAAAATCTGTAAAGATCTTAAAATGCACTCTTTGTGAAAATAGAATATATGATTATACAATTTCTCCTATTAATTCTATTATCATGAATACAAGCAACTTTATGCAAGGTTTCTGTCATACGATAAATATCTTAAAGAGCCAAATGTTGAAAACGTGTCTACTTTTGAAGCAACTAATTTCCACACAGTAGTTATTATATTAAAGTTGTTACGTTTATTTTACATTTCCATTTCAGATTGATGGGAGCAAAATTTACATGATTGAGAGATGGAAGGAAGTAAAAAAAAAAAGAAGAAAACCAAATTGGACTGAAGGGTAATGTTTACTTTTAGCTCTATATTCAATGTTTGGGGAATATTTCTTCCTTTGTCCTCTGCTGTAAACGTCCTCCTCTTTTTATTTTGTGCAAAAAAATTTTTTTTTCCTTATTTGAAGATAAAACATGGCAGTAATACCTCACTCTAGTGACACTCAGTGTCATTCTCCAGCTTTCCTAGTGCTGTGTTGTGCGGTAAGGATGTAAATGTTGCACGAATTCAGATTTGAGTGTTCACACTGCGGTCGGATTGCAAAAAGAAAAAAATCATAGCTTTTTGCAGAAGTGCTGTTGGGATGACTTTTCTAATTTCATTGTACATGTTGAAATTCCAGTAATTCATGTTCTATCAATCTACCCTTTTGATTTGGAGAATATTTGGTAGTTCATCATAATTGAAAAAATCAGATTCCATGTGGTTTGGGATGTTCACACATTTCTATGAAAAAAAAAAAATCAGATCTCAGGCACATATGTGCAAAAAGATATAATAATCAAATTTAATTCAATATTAGACATCCGTCTGTTAAGTACAAAACACTGACTGTACAACAAGTCCGAAAATTCTGACACTTAAATTACTGCTTAGTGCAGATTCCATTTGAAATGAACCTCAATTCCGTATCTCTTAAGTAATATTTAAATATTTTGCTAGGAGATCAATCCTCAGCCAAGTGCTTCATGTTTATCTTGACATTTTTTTTTTCTTTTTAGATGATAAACAGTGTGACAGAGTGTGTGAGCCGCACACACTTTACACTAGGAGATGTTTATCAGGTTATAAAGGTTTCCTTCATATTGGTTTAAACTTGAAAAACTCATTCAGTTTAGTTTAATGGAACAGTACAGTATGTACATATATTATTCATTTATTTACCTTTACACACCCACACCATCACATTTACCTCATTCGGAGCAGTTCTGCAAAGCGGAGTGGGCGAATATCCCTACATACAGTAGATGTGCAGTAGCTTTGCGTGATGTGATTAACTTCAGCTGATTGAGTTTGCAAGTCATTTTGACCGGTTGGGTGGTGGGGGATGGTGGTGGACGTGGGGGTGATCGCTTTCCAAATCAGTGTTTTTTTGTTTTGTTTTTTGTCTGTTTGTTTGTTTTTTAATATTTTTTTCTATAACTGTATAACTGTTTTTTTTTTTTTTTTGCCTTAGACTTTTGCACAGTCCTGGTTACAGTAATTTTTTTATTTGTGATAATTTCTAACTTTTTTTTTTTTTTTTTTTTTTTGTGATTAGTTTTTTCTACTTTCTAGAACAATACTGGAGATTTAAAAACTACAACATAACACATATGGCGTTTGGTAATTTATGTAGCAATAACAGCAGCAGTCAGTTATTATTTTAAGACATGAAGGTCGGCTGTTCTGTAACAGGTCTCACAAGAACAGTATTGGGTCGAGTGCGTTTGTAAAACACATCAAGCAACATGACGAAACTGTCTCGCATGAAGACCTTCCCAGGAAAGCGAGACCAAAACGTACCTCAGAAAACCAACCTCTTCACCAAATAACAACCAGCACCTCAGATTAGAGCCGTTATAAAGATTTACAGAGCAGAAGTAGCAGATGCATCTGTTCAGAGGAGATTATTGTGTATATTGAATGCCGTTAGGATTGTTATACAGTGTAAAAAGAACTACATAATCAGGAAAGATCGTGGCGTTAGAGGGGGTGTCTAAACTTTTGACTGCTAGTGTATAACATGCAAAATTTAGCTTTTGAGAAATCATGTTAAAATATGAATTAGAGCTAACTGATGTAAATGTAGAGAAGCTCGTACTAATCAGTTATAGACGGTATTCACTCAGATCAAACACGTATCGAATGCTACTAATTTGTACCGTTACACCGCTAATATATATTTTAGTTTTGTTTCATTTTTTTTTTCAAAGCTATATTGTTTTAATGATGCAAACGTATAACAATATATGTGTTTTGTGGAATTAAACGGTCTGTGGAAAATGTAAAGCTCTCCTTGTTCTACAGTAGGCGTGTGTTAGCTCGTTAGCATGAGCATCAGTTACCTTTAATTATCCTGTTAGCGGCAGTCGCAGTTCGTTACGTTGTTTGCAGCAGTAAACATTTCTTAGCACATCGGTAGCAGTTGATTAGCTTCTTAGCGGTTTATTAGCACGTTGCCGCAACAGAATTGGGGTGAATGTGAGTACTGTATATTTAACGAGGTAAATGATGATTACGTGAGGACTCCAGAGCCGCGATTTGTGTTTCCAGGAAGTCAGAGTGATCATACAGCACACGTACTGACTTTCACAGTAACCAATAACATTCGATATTGCATGGTTTTTTTTTTTTTTCATATATTCATATTTTGCATCTCACCCAAATGTTTGCTCACAAGGTTTGATGAGACTAAGATAAATGATGAATTACACATAAGTTACGTATCATGGTTTTGCTTAATTGGTTCTGAATCTAAATATTTAATCATACATATTTTATAAAGATATTAAAAGGATGATTCATATTTATATCCATATTTATCAAGAAAGCACATACAAACTGTACGATCATATAAACAAATATGCATGTTTGTTTGTATAAAGTTTGTATATCTTCATGAACATTTTGTTCTTGTTCCTGTTTTTAAAAAAAAAAAAAAGCAGCGGTATATTGTACAGCAGTTCCACAGAGTCAAAAACGAAAATGGCACCCGGTTGAAAAAAACTGAAGTGCGCCTCCTTCGTGACACCACGCCATTCAGCTCACGAAACGGTGAAACTCTGCCTCACCCCCCCCCCCTACTCCCCCCAACCTCGCACACAGTGACTTCTTCCCCGTCCATCACAGGAGTTTTCAAAGACGACGTCGAGGTGATTATCGAGGTGGAACTTTTCCTCAAGAGCCAAAAACTAGGCTTCCTCCAGCACCTCATCCTTCGTTTGGAAAAGTGGGGGATATGTAGAGAGGGATGCAGCTCACGACCAACTTACAGTAGTAATAACAATTTTATGACCCCCCCCCAACCCCCCCCCCAGGATTAAGCTACCGTTTCTGTACAGCTTTGAATGCGGATGTGATGTTTTTGGATTTTGAATGCGTTTGGTTGTTGCTGAAATTATTAAACATCACCACTCTGACTTCCTGTTTCCAAAAATAAATAAATAAATACATCATAAACAAATCATTTTGATGTGCATTTTATGACCTACAGTAGAGTTTGACCTTGGTGGTAATTTTCCAGCAGCAGTATTTTCGTTCCTCTCCGGCATTAAAAGACACATCGAATACAAACGAATGAAAAGAAAAAAGTAACAGTTCATTTTTTTGTTGTTGTTGTTTTTTTATGGCGATATAATACACTGCTCAAGGTTAATAGTTTGCCTGTCGAGGCCGTTCATTAATATGAGCTTTTTAGCCTCCTATCTAACATCTCACCCCTCCACCAGCCTGAGTCTGCAGAGCTGCAACCGAAAAAGACGGAATCTTTCAAGAAACCATTATCCCGCGTAACTGAGGGAAATGTTTTGATTTTCTGTTTACCGGCCCTGCAATCACGAGTCAATGATATGAAATAAATAACTCTCACGGAAGGACGGAGAGAACGAAAACACTTTCTGCTTAGTCTCCTTTCCTCGGCTCATGCGAGAAGGGAAAATGTGTTTACTCGAGTTATCGTGATTGATCGTCAAACACGGCTCGTTTCCTCGCAGCGGCACGTCTCGCTTTCGAACCATTTTAAAGACAGACTGGTTCCAGGTTTTTAAAATATGTGACTGCGAGGGGGAAAACATGACCTAATGTGACTTTTTCATACCTCATCAGAGAACAATAAAGGTGAATGACGGCGACGGGTTTCGGGACTCGCAGGGAAAGTTCGAACGGAAGTTTAAAAAGTAGACGGACGTGATGCAGGAGCTCGTCGGGAGAGCGAGTCGGGTTCCGAAGGAGCGCCGTGGGCTGAAAATGGACTCGGAAATATTAAAAAATAATAAAGATTTAAAGGGCGGATTAAAACTTGATGGCAAAGTCGAATGTTTAAAATAATAAGATAAGATAATAATTTTAATGCAACTCTCAATTCGGGAAATTTTTACTTTGTAGTTACATCAACAGATATGAAGAAGAAAGCAGACAAATAACTTAGAAAGGAATTCGTGTTTAGTTTTATGTTATTTCTCTGTTATTTACCAGATTTAACCATTAAAACTCAAGCAGCACAGATCCGTGCAGGCAACACAGCATATAATCAATGATGATTATATATAAAAATATATGTGCTTATATGGGAGGCTTGCTGGCGTGTGCCGATGGAGGAGGCCTCAGACTCCAAGGTTCAGACTTCAAGGTTTTCAGATATGGCAGGTCGAACAAAAGTTATCGCTACTTTTTATAACGTGTAAATTTAGCCACTTTGTCTAGTTTGTATAGTTGGTTAAAATTAAATAAAATTCAGTTCATCTTATTGCCTATTTTGTGCTGAGAAAAAGCATATATCACTATATACTACACAATCCTGAGCCCTATATATGTTTATTTTAAAAAAAAATTAGAAATATTTCACAAGGTGGCAAATACTGCATACATAAACATTTTTGTCAACAAACATCAAACAATAGTTTTGCGTATTTAAAAAAAAAAATATATATATATATATATATATATTTTTTTTTTTTAGACAGCGCCCCCTGGTGTTCTGGTGCCCTACATGTTTATGCCTCCTAAAGTGAGCGACATATTTATAATTTTTTTTTAGATATCAGTGATTAGGACATTCTGGTCAATTGCACTCCACCAAGACTCCAGTAACGATATTCTGAAGAAAAAAAGAAGAAGAAAAAAAGGTCGATGTTAATAAGAGGGTTGGACTAATTAACCGAGAGAAAATGAATCCACAAGCGCATTAGTCCGAGTGCAGCAGTCAGACGCCCGTCTCGCCCCCGGACCTTGTTCTCTTATCAGCGTCTTGACATTTCCCCCTGGTGCCTCGGACCCGGGCCACTTCTACCTGACATTTCCTGGTCCGATCCTCAGCTTTCCTCATTAATGACATGTGTCTCCCGCAGTCACTAACCTTTCCTGATTCGTTACTACTCGTTTCTTAATGACCGTCACCGCGGGGGGTTTTAGAGCCGCGGATTTATGCTCATTACTGTTTAAAAGTCTCGCTTTAGTGGAATTTTTCAACAGTTTTATCTTCCTTCTGTTTTTTTTTTTTTTCCAGCTATTATAAGCACTCATAGCAATGAGGACAAAAATAGTGAAGACTTCAGGACAAAGTGCATTAAACAGTAAATCCATTTCATTCCTTGATTCAGTTCGGTTAGAAGGTGTTGATGATGCAGGTGGCATTAGTGCAGGTTTATACACTATTAATGCGCTGGTTCTGTATAGCGTTATGAGCCCTGCAGTCCTGTGGAGGCCAGCGCTCGTGTTTGTGCTTCTGTCCTTTTGTTTCTTCAGTTAGTCCCTGAGAATTCCGAGAGGTTTCGTTGCGTCTTGGTTTCCGTGCGCTTCCTGTTTTCGACCTCTGCGTGTTATTTGATTTGATTCACAATCACGGATGTCATTTATCATTCCTACGGTTACAAGTCGACCTGGAACACTGGGAGGCTGAAAATGCCAGCAGTGCTTAAACTGCTAATGATAAAATCTCCTGAGAGCTCATTAGGAAGGAAAAAAAGCCGAGCTAAAACACTCAGGAGTATTCAGGTGAGACGGCGTGAGCAGCGTCGTACGTGATTATGATTCGTCTTCCAAGCAAGAGTTTTGGAGTGAGTGATTTTCATTACCGACCTTTTTTTTGGTAATAGCAGCACTAGCTAGTGAGCGGTATAATTAAACTAGCGTTAGTACGCATCGATGATTTATTAAAAACCGTTAAAAGGTTAAATCTAATAATAATTTACTGATATTTAATGTAATCAGTGATATTATTATTATTATTATTATTATTATTATTATTTCAGGTTTAAGCCCACGTACATGTCTGTCTGTCTCTCTATACGGCAGAAACTCTGTCTAACTTATTAATACACAGAAATCACATTCTGATCAGAAATGTGAAAAGTAGATCAGATAAAGATGAAGTTTTGTCCTAAAACTTAAGACTCCAGCGCGTTCAAATTCACTTGTACCACTTCAGCGCTGTTATTCCAGCCGAAGTGAAAATATGAACTAATGCCAGTAAAAATATCCAGTTTCGCTTTTCTAATTAATATCTATTGGTGCAGGTGTTTGTTTACATCGGGACAGTAGCGCATTAGTAGCTTATTATAAAGTAGATTATTAAATCCCAGACATAACTGTTCATAACATCACTTTAACACACTTATGCACATAAACGTCTCATAAAAAATCTGTCCAGCGGTCGATTTAGGACACGCCCACAGTTTGGCGCCTGCGCAGTACGCTGTCAAGACGTCCGGTTTATAATCTGACACAAAACTGTTCATAACTTCACTCTTACTCAATATTTTTATGTAATGTACTGTATGGTGCAGATTTAAGGTTATATCTAAGCACTGCAAAAAAAAAAGTTTCATTACATTTTCAGTTTTGTGTGATGATGTGACAAAATCTGACACAGACATACAGATAATAATAATAATAATAATAATAATACTAATAATAATAATAATAATAATATCTTTACAAGTGCCAATTCTGACCAATGTACAGACGAGATCTGTATGTGTATATGTATAATGTATTCTTTAGCTAGCAGTCTTTCAGCCAGACAGTAGTGTGCAGGGGTGCTACAGTCAGGTATGGTCAGGATTTTTACTGCAGTAATCTCTTTCTGAACCGGCTGGTGCAGTGATGGGAATGGGTTTACCATCGATTGCGATTGCAGAATTGAGTTCTCAAAAAGTTTCCCCCCCTAAAAAAAAATAATTCGACCTCAGACGGAGCAGCTCAGACGGCCCAGCACACATCTTGTCATGAACTCACACACACTTAACCAATGCTAAACGGGTTCATCAGTGTGTACGTCCTTTGATTTCGCCTCGATATTATATCCAACACCTTTAATTAGGGATTTATTTGGCAGGATATTGCACAGATGGAAATCTGAACTGGTCACAGTCACGGAGGCAGATCAGACGTCAAAAATCTCATCTCACATGCAGGGCAATTTTTGTAATTATCTCCCCTAAATTATTGGCATTCTTCATTATAAGTACAAATTAGTATCATGCATTGATCACATGAAGGGATTTCCCAGACGAATAGTTTTTAATATCCTGAAATTTCCTGATTTGTTGTTGTGTTAGGACAGAATGCATTTTTTTTGTTTGTTTGTTTTGGTTTTGTTTTGTTTTTTTGCACTCACAAATGCTTTGTCTCTTTAATCAGCATGTTTGTGCAGTCCAGATAGTTGTCCTACGCCAAATAAACCATTAATCCCGCCTGAGAAGTGAACATTCTTCCAGCAGGTTGAGGAAGTTGAGATAAATGGCTGCTGAGATTTTTCTTCAGTAAATCAGTGATAGATGTGTGAATTCTGCTCGAGTTTAACATCCATCTCGTTTACAATTATCCACTGATTAGGACGGGACCTATGGACATTTAATTTCAGAGAGCTTGCGTGTATCCGGGATGTGTTATGCTAATGCTTATACAATCCATTAGCAGGTTGAGCAGCATCGGATCAGCACCGCTCGCACTAATGGAGCTGCTGTAAGACGATATAATGTTCAACCAAATGCTGTTCTTGAGTAAAAGTAGAGATTCCCTATGCAAGTCAGAGTAGAAGTCCTTCAGTTACATCTGCACTTGGGTGCAAGTACGTATAAAAAGTCCTCAACTCCAAGTATCAAAAGTACCGGGATTGTATTAGCTCACCGTTTTAATAGTTTAAAACATCTCTCTCTCACTCTCTCTCTCTCTCTCTCTCTTCCTTCCCAATTGTGAAAGTGCACTTTTTTGTCACCATCTGCAACCAGCAGGTGGCGAAATTCCCACTTCAAATACTACGCAGTGGTTGGGTAACGGTACAGATATTTGCTTTACTTTTGAGTGGAGTAAAAGTAAAAAAGTGTCCTCTAATTTTTTTTTTTTTTAAGTACTCGAGTAAAGTATAAATACATGAAATATGTACGTAAGTACAGCAACAATGTATATGCAATCAGTTTCCTGCCACCTCTGCGTAAAAGAGACACTTTTTTAAAATCCATTTTTAATACTTTACCTGGAAAACTCACTGAGTTACATCATCATCTAAATATAGAGACTGGTTAAGCTGAAGGTGCATGCGGTAACATTCATGCAAATTGTTTTTCAGAAAGATGTGCAGAATAGGGTTTTTTGAATACAATGCACAAAGTTTTTGTTCATTTACTATATACAGTATTTGTGGACACTCTTCAGTTGCATGTTCTAGCACTGTGTGCATTTGCAATGACACCGAACTGACAGGCGACGTGAACAGTGTTGATTATTTATCTCATTACAGAGGCATCAGTCGGGGGGGTGGGATATAT
Source organism: Clarias macrocephalus (assembly GCA_011419295.1). Taxonomy (NCBI): domain Eukaryota; kingdom Metazoa; phylum Chordata; class Actinopteri; order Siluriformes; family Clariidae; genus Clarias; species Clarias macrocephalus. The sequence goes on along the minus strand of JAAGKR010008105.1, from coordinate 6,817 downwards.
CGTAGGCAGCGAGTAAAATGTCTGTTCTCATAGTCGATGTGTTGGAAATAGAAGCAATGGGCAAGTGTAAGGATCCGAGTGATTTTGCTTTCGACATTTGGCCAAAATGTGACGTCTAGACGACTGGGTCAGGACAAGTCCAAAACTGAAGCTTTTGTAAAAGCTCTGTACACATCTGAACTGGACCAAGGAGCAAATCAAGAAGGTAGAAGGTGTGTGTCGATTACCTGGGGAACAGATGGCACCAGGACGCACTATGTGGAGGAGGTAAGCCATCTGAGGCAATGCCGTGGTGGTGCTGGTGGGTTTTTTTTTTTTTTTTTTTTTTTCATTCTGCTCATCCTTAGTGACTGAACAGAGAGTTACTCAAGGAGTAGTTCAACTTTTTCAGCCCTCCTATTCAATATGGTGAGTTGCCATGACTGGCGACAACAAGATGTAGTAGTGAAATAGCCAGAGGCGTAGCTGCAGGACAGGTGATTGCTCGGGGCTCCAAGTTCTAAGGTGACCCCTGAAGGCTGACATGAAGTTCATGAAAATGTCAAATCTCAAAGTGAAGAACTCCCCCAAAAACCTTGCAAAAGTGTTATGTACACATCTATAACCAGGCCCTCTGATAACCCAACCACTTCCCCATTTCCCATGTGGGGCCTCTACAGTATGGCTATGGCCTCTACCATGTGGGACTCATGCGAGTTTGTTTCGAATGTTTGCTGTCGGACAAGTATGAAGAAAGTATACTTGCCTGGAAGCTAGAATTAACAACAAAAGAGAGAGAATAAGAAGAAAAGGGAAAGAAACAGCAGAGTTGTGGTAAGTATAAGTCATAAAATATATACTGCAACCACTAGCAGTTAGTGCGCCATCAGCAGAAGGAGTTGGTGGTCCATTTTGGAGCATGCAATGCTAATTATTTAGCTAGATTTCTTGGTAGGATGGCGGCATTGTGATGTTATCCTTTGCACTGTCGCCTCACACCTCCAGAGTCAAGGGTTCGAGTCCCACCTTCAAGTCTTGCGTCTTGTGCATGTGGAGTCCGAATGTTCTCCCTGTGAGTTTTCTCCAGTTACTTTCATTTTCTCCCACCAAAAACATGCAGCATAGGCTAACCGGTGTTTCCAAAGTGCCCAGTGTGTGTGTGCTTGCCACCCCATCCAGGGAGTACCCCACCTAGTGCTCCAAGTCTGGGCCCCCAAGCCTCCTGTGACCCTGCACAGGATAAGTGTTATAGAGAATTGTTTTTGTCTCCAAAGTCTAAAAGCCAACACTTTTCCAAAGGAGTTCTGTTTATGTAATTGTCTAGCGGAACATCTGGCACAGAAAATATAACGCAGACACTTTCAGTGAGTTATCCTGAATCTTTATAACAGGCATCTGGGTAACATAATGACAATAAAGAGGGAGAAGGAAATCTAGACTGGCCCCTTCTGCATAATTCTGAAATACTCAGCGCCACTGTCTGGCAGTCTGATGCAGCTACAATACTGTAGGTCCGGCTGTTTGGATGTAAATAGAATCACCATTTTCTTTTGTCTATTTTGTGGACAATATGCAAAAAAGAAAATATAAAGATAACAATAATAATCTACTAATAATATTGCTCCTTTGAAGCCAGTGACAAACATATAATATTACTGTATATTTGACAGAAAATATGCACAAATGCGTTTGACACTTCAATTCCTGGAAATGTGAGCTCCATACAGGTCATTTTAATATTCTATACAGTAATAAAGACTTGACTTAACATATCCATCTATCTAAGAACCTCTAGTCCAACTCATGACTGTGTGTAGGCCAATGGTGCCCATTGTATTTATTTCCATTTTTATGACAACATTCACACACTACGGGCAATTAGCCTAATCTGCAGGTCTTTGGGAGGAAACCGGATTACGCAGAGGAAACCCACCAAGCACGGGGAGAACATGGTAACTCCATGCATGCGCACAGACCCCAAGATGGGAATCAAACTGTAAGGACATCACTAACTAAAAATAAATGTGATGAACTGTCATCTAGAAGGCCAATGCATAGGGGGGAAAAGTGTGATTAAGTGACACTAAATGCAAACAAACATGATGAAATGCCCTCTAGGGTGCTCCTAAATATAAACAAATATTTAGGTGATGAAGTGCCCTCTAGGGGGCCCCTGATTATAAACAAATGTGATGATGTTCCCTCTAGGGCATCATCACATGGCAATGCATAGGGAAAAGTTTGATTAAGTGCCCCTAAGGTGCCCCTAAATATAAACAAATGTGAAGAAATGCCCTCTAGGGTGCCCGTAATTATAAACTAATGTGATGAAATGCCACTCGGGTGCCCCTAAATATAAACAAATTTGATGATGTGCCCCCTAGGGTGCCCCAAAATATAAACAAATGTGATGATGTGCCCCCTAGGGTGCCCCAAAATATAAACAAATGTGATGATGTGCCCCCTAGGGTGCCCCAAAATATAAACAAATGTGATGATGTGCCCCCTAGGGTGCCCCAAAATATAAACAAATGTGATTTAGGGTGCCCCTAAATATAAACACTTGTGATGATGTGACCTCTAGGGTACCCCTACAGTAACCCAGACCATGGAGGTGCAAGTCGACAGTGCTAACCACTACGCCACCGTGCTGGTAAACGGCTACATAACCTGACGCTAAATTCACATAACGTTCCACAAATAAACATTCACGAATCTTAAATAATACAGAATACAGTTCTCATTTGTTAGGATGGACCGAACATCAATTTTGTGATTGTATCCATAGCGGGAGGAGGAGACATGGAGACACAGAGCCACGGAGAGGGGAAAAAAGTTTGATTAATGTAGAATGAGGAAAGACGATGACCTTTGGAAACTCATTCACTGAGGAAATTACTGTGTAGATTTCCTGTTTTAATCTAACCAATACCTGGAAGTGAATCCTGATTAGAGCGATGCTTTGTTTTTGTTCTCCAGCCCTACATGTATTATGTAAGATCATTTATGGAATGCGACACGCCAGAGTTTAGATCACAGCTGATTTCCCTCAATAAGAAACCACTTTAGCGAGAATGTTTACCGGCTCAGTGCATAAACAGCACTTCAGTCATATGAAGCCCTGAGTGTTTTGTCCGTCGAGACTGAGATGATTGTTTATTAATCCTATAATTCCCAGCGCATTTATTTCCTCACTCTGCTGCAGTTGCACTTCATTTATAGCATGTATAATCAGAGCACCTATTGTGTACAAGCATGTAGGTGGAAAAAAAAGCGGCCTATAGAAATGAAGCAGTATTTCCCTTGCAAGAAACTGGAGCGCCATCAAGTGGACCAGTTTCTAATTACAGCTCAAATAGCTTTTTTTGAGGAAATCCGGAACAACATGGAGAATTAGACGTAAAGAGAATATCAGCTCTGAAACTTTAGCGCATTGCGAAACCAAGGAAATAACTTTAAATCAAATCAAATGAAGAAAGTTTACTTTTAAAAAAATATGGAATATACAGCATGTACACAAACCGCTTATAAGGTTCGTGTTTAAAGAGTAAAACCCTGTACTGTATAGAAGGAACACATCTATATAAAGCAAAATAATTTGCATACAATTTTTGTATTTTGAATTAAAGCTGAAAGTCTTGACTTCATTCACATCTTGTGTTTCATTTTAAATTAAATGTGGTGGTGGAGGCCTAATGCGACTGTGTAAGATTTAGGTTTAAAAATACATTAAATGTAATGAATATGTAAATGATTAGGCATTTAAATAATTTAAAAAATTGTATAAAAGTAAACGCATATGTGAAATTAAATCACCCACAGATGTATGTGTGTATGTACAGTATATATGTATATAATATGTGTGTGTGTTTTAATGTCATATTCATGTAATATTAATATATCATATTAAATATTCCAAATTATATTTAACTAAAATATTCATGATATATGTTTTTTTTTTCAATTCAGGTAATTTACACACCTCACCAGATAGATAGATAGATAGATAGATAGATAGATAGATAGATAGATAGATAGATAGATAGATAGATCGATACAGTACCCTCTACGGTTCTAAATGCATGAAAATGTGAATAAGTGCTCTCTGGGGTGTCGCTAACTGTAAGGACATCACTAACTAAAAATAAATGTGATGAATTGTCATCTAGATTGCCAATGCATAGCGGAAAAAAGTGTGATTAAGTGACACTAAATGCAAACAAACATGATGAAATGCCCTCTAGGGTGCTCCTAAATATAAACAAATGTGATGATGTCCCCTCTAGGGCATCACTGACTAAGAATAAATGTGGTGAACGGTCATCTAGAATGGCAATGCATAGGGAAAAGTGTGATTAAGTGCCCCTAAGGTGCCCCTAAATATAAACAAATGTGAAGAAATGCCCTCTAGGGTGCCCGTAAATATAAACTAATGTGATGAAATGCCCTCTAGGGTGCCCCTAAATATAAACAAATGTGATTATGTGCCCCCTAGGGTGCCCCTAAATATAAACAAATGTGAAGTAATGCCCTCTAGGGTGCCCGTAAATATAAACTAATGTGATGAAATGCCCTCTAGGGTGCCCCTAAATATAAACAAATGTGATTATGTGCCCCCTAGGGTGCCCCTAAATATAAACAAATGTGAAGTAATGCCCTCTAGGGTGCCCGTAAATATAAACTAATGTGATGAAATGCCCTCTAGGGTGCCCCTAAATATAAACAAATGTGATTATGTGCCCCCTAGGGTGCCCCTAAATATAAACAAATGTGAAGTAATGCCCTCTAGGGTGCCCGTAAATATAAACTAATGTGATGAAATGCCCTCTAGGGTGCCCCTAAATATAAACAAATGTGATTATGTGCCCCCTAGGGTGCCCCTAAATATAAACAAATGTGAAGTAATGCCCTCTAGGGTGCCCGTAAATATAAACTAATGTGATGAAATGCCCTCTAGGGTGCCCCTAAATATAAACAAATGTGATTATGTGCCCCCTAGGGTGCCCCTAAATATAAACAAATGTGAAGTAATGCCCTCTAGGGTGCCCGTAAATATAAACTAATGTGATGAAATGCCCTCTAGGGTGCCCCTAAATATAAACAAATGTGATTATGTGCCCCCTAGGGTGCCCCTAAATATAAACAAATGTGAAGTAATGCCCTCTAGGGTGCCCGTAAATATAAACTAATGTGATGAAATGCCCTCTAGGGTGCCCCTAAATATAAACAAATGTGATTATGTGCCCCCTAGGGTGCCCCTAAATATAAACAAATGTGAAGTAATGCCCTCTAGGGTGCCCGTAAATATAAACTAATGTGATGAAATGCCCTCTAGGGTGCCCCTAAATATAAACAAATGTGATTATGTGCCCCCTAGGGTGCCCCTAAATATAAACAAATGTGAAGTAATGCCCTCTAGGCTGCCCGTAAATATAAACTAATGTGATGAAATGCCCTCTAGGGTGCCCCTAAATATAAACAAATGTGATGATGTGCCCCCTAGGGTGCCCCAAAATATAAACTAATGCGATGGCGTGCCTTAAATATGACAAATGTAATGGCGTGACCTCTAGGGCCCCCTTATTATAAACACATGATGACGTTCCCTCTAGGGTGCCCCTAATTATAAACAAATGTGATGATGTGCCCCCTAGGGTGTCCCTACATATAAGGAAATGTGATGCAGTGACCCTTAGGGTACTCCTAAATATAAACTAATGTGGTGATGTGCACGCTAGGCTAACCCTAAATATAAACAAATGTGATGACTTGCCCTCTAGGTTGTCCCTAAATATAAGGAAATGTGATGAAGTGACCCCTAGGGTACTCCTAAATATAAACTAATGTGATGACTTGCCCTCTAGTGTGCCATTAAATATAAGTAAATGTGATGATGTGCCCCCTAGGGTGCCCCAAAATATAAACAAATGTGATTTAGGGTGCCCCTAAATATAAACACTTGTGATGATGTGACCTTTAGGGTACCCCTATAGTAAATATAAACTAATGTGATTACGTGCCTGCTACACTAACACTAAATACAGTCTAAACAAATGTGATGAAGTGCCCTCTAGCATGCCCTTACTGTAAATATAAGCAAATGTGATGATGTGCCCTCTAGCATGCCCTTACTGTAAATATAAGCAAATGTGATGATGTGCCCCCAAGGGTGCCCCAAAATATAAACAAACGTAATGATGTGCCTACTAGGGTGCTCCTGCTGTAAATATGATGAAGTAATAAAAGTAAATCTGATGAAGTGTTCCATAGAGCATCACTTCCAGTGAATAAATAATGAACTACATGAGGTAAGTACACTCCAGGGTGCCTTTAAATGTAAGAAACCGTGAAGACGTACCCTCCAGGGTGTCGCAAATTATAAACAAAAATGTGTAGTGCCCTTTAAGGCATACCTGGGTGCCATTTAGGATGCCACTCCATGAGATGATTTGCCCTTTATTGGCGGCTTTTATCGTGATATAAGTGTCCTTAAGTTCCTCTACATGTGAGGAAAAAGTTATGAAGTGCCCTCTAGGCTGCGACTACATGTAAGAAATGAATGAAGGAAATAATTCTAAGGTTTGTGGCAGTTTTTATTCTTAAATTTTGACTGCAAAAAATAAAAAATAAAAAACATGTTTTGATATGCAAATGTGCATGATAAAACCATGAATATGCAAATTAGTCTGTGCTATGACATCATCTGAAAGTTTCTGGTGACACTGCAGTGAAGGGTGCACCTGATAACCGCCAGAGGAACTCGTCCTACTTTCATTGGGCGAGTTACATGATAGGATGCAAACACAAACACACACACACACACACGCACACTCAAACC